>VUQJ01000184.1:0-24253 GCA_015108635.1 Andinoacara biseriatus
CTGCCTTTAATCACCGAGCTAGGTCCCATTGGTGGTGTAACATGAAGCATTTCATACTAAGAAAAAGAACAAGCAAAGTCTGGTTATTCAGTGAAGTTTCTTTTTCAGATTTGTTTTACATTTAGGTGCAAAGGCGTGTAAACTGTAGCCCCTCAGGCAGCTAAATCACCATCTTATTTCAGTATTTAAAAGGAAATTATACACAGCACATTATTAAACAGGCTAATCACTGGACAAAGCAGTCAATATAGCAATAAAAGTGAAAGTTGCTGTTATGGTACCTCAAACACTTTGGTTTCACCTGGTTTGTCAAGATTTTCAAAAACAGCTTCTTGCTTATCTGCGCGCACTTCAATCAGGTTTTGCCTGAGGTTAATCTGTAGATCACGCTTTTTCACAATTTCCCACAGTGAGTCAGCATATTTCTTGATCCCAAAGAGCACAGGCAGCGATGTGTTATATATCACGTTGGCTTTTGCTCTTTTTCCCGTCTTAAATAGAAGCAGAAAAAAAAAAATCATCAGATTTGGAAAACTACGTTTGAGTTTTCAACATTATAATTGGCTCTAAAAGATTTAAGTACCTTCCTGAGAAAGGCGTCCGACAGGTACATGATCTTTTGTGGTGCTCCAGCACATTTCACAGGAGTATTTGGGAACGTGAACAGAGCATTGCCCTCTTTGAAATTCTGCAATGCTTTCCAGGTTTTCTCCACAGTTTGGACCGAGTAGTTAGACCCAATTTTTGGATGCTCAAACCCCTCTGGCAATCCTTTGATCTACACACACACAAAAAGTTTAAATCTCTTAGGATGTAATTTGGTAGAGACAGAATAAATGAATGAAAAAAAGCATGACTTCACCTTATCATAATGGAGCTCTAAACCAAGCGCCACAATCAAATAGTCATATGAGATCTGCAGAGTGGGAAAAAAAGGTGTATATACAGCCACACACGCCGCATTTTTAGGAAACTGTAAAACTTTACTGTAGACACTGTCAGATAACGGTTTCCTGATGTAAACTTACTTCCGTCCCATCGACTGTGCTGACAGTATTTGTCTCTGGGTTAATTTCCTGAACTTTAGATTTCACCCATTTCACTCCAGATGGCATAACACTCGCAGTGGGACGACCAGAGGACACTAAACTCTTTGCACCAGCACCAACCAGGGTCCATATTGGCTGATAGTAGTGCATCTGAAAAAGATACCAAAAAAAAAAGTTTCTGACACAAGCTTTGGAGTGTGAATTTTTTTTCAATGTGCATCAGAAATGTAAACATGAAGTCACAGATAAATGACTGAAAGTCATAATATGTAGTGTGTGCTGGGTTACTGCGATGCGCTCGTGCGTCCTTACTTCGCTGGGCTCCACCACAGCCACATTCTCTGCTCCCACCAGCCTCTTCATTCGGGCGCCCATTGTGATACCGCCACTTCCTCCTCCCAGCACAAGCATTTTGTAATGCAGTTTGGCAGAGGCCCGGCTGCTTGTGTGAAAATGAGAGACAGCAATGCCCCTTGGGTGGCAGTGCCTAAGATGATGCATTGCAGCCATCCTCCGTCTGAACCATAACAAGTTAATTTAGGTCAACAACTGCAATACTGTTTGCTGCTAAAACTCACAAAATATGACAACAATCTCTACTTCCTCCTTTGCTGCTTATCATCAGCTACTAGAAAGGAAACAGTTTTGCTCTTCACAGCCATGGCTGGTAGAAATAAAGCAAACAGGGTTTTAAATTCAGTATTTTTTTCTTTTAATCAGCCCAAATGTCTAGTCTGCTGAATGGGGACACTGAGGCCGTGATTTTGATATTGTGGTTTGCCTGTGGTTCTACCCACAGCGATTGTAGCAAAGAAGGGCCTGACAATAACACAATATCTACAATTTCATGGCATTTAACGGTGCTTTAAGTAGCGGGTCTTAAGAAGTTGTTTTGAAAAATCTTACACAAGCAGAAATACTCTACGTAGGGTGAAAGATTCAGCCTTGGATACTAGTACATTACACACTGTCAGAACTATTACAGCATTAGCACAAACAACAAATGTTAACGCAGGTTTCTTTTATCGATTTATTAGCCCAGTTGAGCCCACTGTGAGCTGAAGCCACTGCTGCTGCATGCTGCGTAATAAGCTAGCACCGTTAGTCATTCCTGCACAGACCTGATAACACGGCGTTCGGCTACAAGTGAGTCAATAAACACGGGCTTACCTCGACCAGCAGCGCTGTTAACCGTCCGTCTTCCGGTCAGTTTCCGCAAAATGCTTGTTAAGGTTGAGAAGAACTTTGTTGGACCTGACCTTGCCTCAGTGAAGGCGGTAACAAGTCCTCACTCAAGCCCTACCTGAAGCGTAATCGCAAACGACACACTTGGTTCCGCCCTCCAGGGGTTCCACCAATCACAAGCGACTTTTTAAACTGTCAGCGTGTATCCTTGCTAAACTACACACAGCAGAGGAGTTTATTGTGGTTATTTTTGGCAAAGAGAGCAATGTATGTCCCCGAAGTTTTTTCTTTTCTTCTGTGTGTTACACTGTCCTCTTATGCCGTCGAATTCTGACACTACTACCTTATAATAACTTTAATACCCTTTAAAATAACTTTGGATGTGGCCTGAGGACATCTCGGAGTGGGCGGGTCGGGAAGACGTCCACCCAGGCGGCACGTAGTCAGCTTGGAAAGCGTTGCAATGTTTACGGTGTAACTTTTGCGTGCTTCCTCTTGAGCTGTGGGTGGACCAACAATGTTATAATGTTATATGGCACTTGAGAATTCTTCTATTTTTAAGATTTCTGAGATTTTAAGAAGAAGGCTACAAGTTTGCCCTTTAAACCATTATTTAACTATGGCTGGTGCACAAAGCTTCCTGTGACCTACAACCAGAAGTTTTCCTCATCATCATGACTCTGCTTGTTTGCACCCATCAAACTGGTTTTTCTACTTATAAACTGCTCCAGTGAAGGAGCACGTTTCATTTTTAGGCAGAAAATAGAGTTTTGGGCAAATGAGTAGCTGTGCTATAAAAACTCTGAGAGCGCAAACCTCCACCAGGACTCTCTGGGTAGTATTTACTTTTAAGGGAATAAGTATTGTATTTTGTATGTATTTATTTTGTTTTCTTTGTTCTTTTAAAATCCAATTCAATTCTATTTTATATAGTAAGTAAAAATTTATTTGTATAGCACATTTCAGCACTGTGCTTCTTCCGCAGTCTGTATTTGTGTGGATATCGTTGAACACTTTTTTGAGGACAGTCTCAGTGCTGAGGTGAGCACAGAAGCTGGACTGAAAAACATTAAAGTGGTTTGTCATTGTTAAGAAGCTATTTAACTGTTGAAATACAGCTTTATAATACTTTTGCTGATGAGTGGAAGGTTAGAGATTAGTCTGTAATTTTGCAATAGTGAATTATATAGCACCAAATCACAACAACAGGCACCTCAATGCATTTATATTGTAAGGTAAAAACCCTACAATATTAGAGAGAAAAGCTCAGCAATCAGATGACCCACTATGAGCAGGAACCTGGCAAAAGTGGAAAGGAAAAACTCCCTTTTAAACAGGAAGAAACCTCTAGCAGAACCAGGCTCAGGGAGGGGCAGCCATCTGCTGCGACTGGTTGGGGGTGAGGGAAGGGAGATAGGATAAAAGACACAATAACATAGATAATGATTAAATCCAGAGTGGTGTATAAATACAGAGAGAGTGAAAGGAGGTGAATGAAGAAGAAACACAATCAGTTTAAATGTTTAGTAATAAATATTAAGTACATGCGTTTGCTCATTTCAGTTTAATTTTTCATTGTTTAGTTTTGCTTAATTTTTATTAGTTTCAGTGTTGGTTTTAGTCTTTTTAAAAATTTTATTTTAGGTTTTCAAAGTTTAATATTTACAAAAAAACAAAACAAATAAAACCATAAGCAAAAACAAACAAAGAAACAAAGAAACAACAAACAGGGCCCAGATGCACAGGTCAAAGTATTAAACATTGCAGTTAGCAAACAGTGTACACACAAGGTGTATACAAGCATTACAATGCTCTCATTACAATACCTGATATATTATACACTATAATAACACTGTGTTTTGAGCATTGCAGATACAGCACAATATTATTTTATAAAGATGTTTAGTAGGGAAAGATTGCTGTTAGAATAGTTTCACATCAATAAATTAATGCTAACAAACATCTGCAAAATGATTTACATTGACTGCTATTTAATTTAACCCGTGCTTTTTAACATTGGGCTTTTGCTTTGGTTGATGCAAAGACTGTTGGATGACAGCACCTATAGAACCAAATGTGAAGCCATCATAACAAAAACATGAGCCAGGGTGCACGGCTATGTTGCACTCATTAATATGGTGTGTGCTAATGAAGAAGCACTCAGTAAATGAGACAGCATTTGTGCACTGATTTCAATGGCAATCTATTTTACAGCTTGTAGTACTGCTTGGCCCAAACAGGAGTGGTGTCTGGATGCTCATGCCTTGTTTCAGTGAGGAACATCTTATGGTGTAACAGTGATATGACTGCCCGACCCTGTCCTCTAAATTGTTGGTTCCTAATCAACAATGTCATAAATGTAAATTGATGCAACAATATAAATATGGTAGCATGTTGTAAAGTTAATCTAACATACAGTGATTACACTGGCAGCGCAGTGTGCTGTTTTGACCTTTGCCCTTTTCCCATCCATCTTCATACAGGATTAACTACACAGTTGTGAGGGATCACCTTACAAAATTTATACCCACAACAGCACTCACGTGCAGTTTCAGATCTTACTGTGTAATGTTTGAAGACAAAAGGATTACAGTTGCATTAACGTTACTTTTCTAATAGTATTTTTGAATGTAATGTATAATCTTTGCCAGCACTTTACCTTTATCATATAAAAACACGCTTTCCCATGTATTTATCTCAATATTTCATTGTAATGACACACACTTTTCAGTGTTTCTTGGCGAATTTGTTGATCATAGACATGAGATGCTGGTAGGTTTATCAAACATCACGCCAGTGTCGACATATGGGATGGGGGTCTAGGCCCGCCCAATAAAGCCACTGTCCTCTCTCAGCTGAATTCTACTGATCCACTTCAACCATAAGTTGGTAATGAAAAACTTGCCCTACTTGGCCGATAAATCATTGCAGTGCGAGCTCAATTTAATAATTCGGTGCACAGTAGTTTAGAGGTTCTGCAAAAACTGTGGTAACAAGCATGACTGAGGAAGACACTGAGTGGATGGGCCCACAGGTCAGACTTTGGGAAAAACCCCACATGTCTCTTTGAAACTAAAAAGAGGTCATTTACCAGCTTGCGCAGTTAGTTTTGAAGCATGACACTACTTGAAAATGACAAAACAAATGGATGTGCACTCACAGTCAACTCTCCTAGAGAGTGGTCACTTGATTGACCTACTTCTGCACCTAGATTGCCTCTGCAATCCAACCAACCTGCATCAACCCTGCATCATACACTCAGTAGTTTTTTTAGTAGTCGCTTGTTACTTATCACATAAAGGTACAGCTAAACTAATGCAGTATTAAAAATGTGCCAAGTTTCATTGCTGTTGAAATTGTTCATTTGTTTATGGCTGCAGTCTATTCTTCATTAGTGAGAGATTGTCCTAATATTTTGGCCACCGCATTTATATTTATGAGGATTTAAACAATTTTCTTAGCTGTATTTTTATGACCTATACTAGGTTCAAATGCTTCTAAAGCATGAATAAAAAAAATTGTGAATTAAGATTTATTTATGCTTCTGTGTATTCATTTACTTATGGACTGATAATCCAAAAGCTCAAATATATTTCATTTTAAATTGAAAATATCAATTAACTGTTATTGTTTTTACTGTTTTTATTTATAGTGTTTTTATTTATACAAAACATTTATGAGTTTTGTATTTAAGTTTCTTTTTTTTTTACACTCGTTTGGTGGCAGTGCAAATATAACTGGGTTTGCTATATTAACAAACAAATTAAAAGATAACTAAAGTCTTATCTTTCAGATAAAATAGCTTTTCGTATGGCAAATATGTGCAGCTAGATGCCATTTACAGAATGAAACAGGTGCAAGAATTGAATCTGCATTTGCATTATTTATTTATTATAACTTGCTTGTTTAAGCTTGAATTTCACCTTCTTGGCTCCAGATGGCAGCTGCAACACAAACAGACCAACAGCACCAACCAGTGTCAAAGCTGATTCACAAAACTACAGAATGACATCAGCGTAGTGACGGAGTTCATACCTGGTTTTCACCAACACACCAGGTAGCGGCGCTCTAAAACTGCAAAAGCAGGCTAATTTAAATATATCTATACTGAAAGGTTTATTGTATTGCTTTCATTTTAATTAAGCGTTGCAATCTGCACTTTAATTAGTCTAATAATTAATCCCAAAACCCGAAATCAATTAAAGAAATCCCACTCTGTTCCTGAAAACGCCTTTTTCATCTGACCAGTCTCATATTTACCGGTTCGTGTACGAGAGATTATAAACTTTTAAACGGCTACAAAACGCCGAGAAGTGATTACCGGTATTTGCCCAAAAATGATTGCCCGTATGTAAATCGCTGTCACTGACTTGCTGACCTATAATCTGACAAACATATCTCAAGCATATCTCTCATGAATGATATCAAGTCATTTCGAGCCCGAAAGAACGTTTCTGTCGCATGGTAGTGACTTTTACATATCCCCTTTTTTAATCAGTTAGAAAGTCTCATCGAGATTTTTTAAAATGTATTTTTCAAGAAGAAAATTGTCCAAGAGGGCAGCAGAAATAGCATCAAATATAAAAGAACGGATATAAAGATATTTCAGTGTCTACATTGATTATAATATAGAATATAGTAGCTAAAATAACGCAGAATCATAAAGATGCTTTGTAAACTCTGTTTCCTAAAGCTCATTTATCAATATAAGCAAATATATTAGCCATAAAAAAATTACACCTTATGATACTTTTTTCATTTTTTAAATGACTTTTTAGATAAAAAAAATAGGTAACTAGGTGAGGTTTAGATTTTAAAGCCAGTGTGTTAAAGTTTCGGTAACAAACGTTTATTAAACGATGAATTGTTACATTTATTAAGCTCCGTTTTCTTGGTTGCCAGAGTGACGCGTCTTCTCTGAATAGTCTCGAAAGCATACCTGCTACACACAGTAAACATACTTCCTATTTCATGATTTGCCAAGAGACCAAGCTCTGCGTAACACGCGCGCGCGCGCGCGCGCGCGCGCACACACACACACACACACTCACACACACGCTGGAAGAGAGAGAGAGATGTTCATTGCAGCACACTCACACGCACACTTCCACCTTTCCCAGAAGAAGAGAGGGCTGCAGCTCCATCACCGTGTCCTCAGTTGATTCCTGTTCCCTTTCTCTATTTCCCCGCTGATTTGTTGCCTGCCTGCACCACCTTCACAACCCACGCCGTCCGCAGTTTTCCTCTCTTTATTGTTATTAGTAGGCTCACCACCAACACCACCATCACAGCTGAACTGCTTTTGATATGAGTCTCTCCATCTCTGGTGATTTCCGTACAGGAAGAGGAAGGCAAGGTTTGCTGCGAAGAAATCAGCGGAACGCGCTACTTGAAACAAATGGTCGCCGGTGAATGACAGGATACATGGAGATAATAGAAGCCCGTGCCTGTGTGAAACCTGTGCGAGGTAAGAACACGTGAAATGCAGGCACACTTCAGATGTATGTGCACCATTTACGTTTATTTTACACACAGACAGAGAAAACTTCAATAAAGATAGGCTGTTGGATTTCTTTTGAAAACAAAGAGCCCGTGTACGCCTCATCTGGGGAGGGGGGTACACTCCCAGGTTTGGGCTGCTCACCTGGAAACCTCAAGGAGACACAATCCAGTGGGGATTTACCTTCTGCTGCTTACACCAGTGGCTTGAGAAAGACACTGCTTTGTATTTGATCTCATATGCAATACAGTTATGGTGCATTTATTGCTCATTCCTCCACCTTTGCCAGTGCAGGGGTTTCCACTTTTGTTTGTTAAGTGTGGGTTCTCCATGTGCCTTTTCGGGAAACCCTCGGGAGGTCCCAGGAGAAGATGGAGGCATTCTGGAGAAGAAAACCTAATGTTGGTATGTCAAATTTATTTTGTAATTATTATCTTTATATCTACAAACAGCGGGATGCGTTACAGAGTGAGGATGCCTTAAAAGCAGGACTAAAATGTGGTTAAAGCAAGATCTTTTTTTTTTTTTCTTTTTAAATCGTAAGGATTAAGGTATGCAAGTTGTACAGAAATGTACAATACAGGAAATGCTTTTTTCTTTCAAAAGCAGGAGGAAGAGCTTGTGCCTTCCTCACTTCGCAGATATTCTCCTCATCCTCTAATGGTGCAGTGCACTGGTCTAGACATGAAATGAAACTTCTGTCTTTTCTGTGCTGCTGTGAGCCTGTGCAGTCTGTGCCTTTCACACGTTTTTGTATGTAGAGTGCGTGTTTGTCATCCTGTACTCAATATTACACACACAAAGCAAGGTGACCTTGTGCTGAGCAAAGACAGATGCCATTCCTCAACAATATGTCTAATTATTCTTTAAGGAAGAAAGATGTGCCATAGCTTGTGAAACTGCTCATCTTAATGCTTCCTGTATTACCATCAGAATGGCTACCTGAAATATTTCCTGACTCAGTTCACTGAAAAATGTTCAGACTTGCATTTATTTTCAAGTCTGTTGATGTTCTCTCGAAAGAAAAGGCGAAAATTAGATTACTTTGTGGTTAAAAGGCCAAATTGCACAGAAACATTTTCTAATTATATGCTTAAGCAGAAGAAGTCCTTTGAAGAATAATAGCCTTTCTTAATAATTAATCGTCATAGTAAGTGATAGCAGGATGATCCCAGCTGCCCGTGTTCGACGGTCTATCCTGTTGCCGCTCTGTGCAGGCGTGTTATGCATAATTCAACACTGTTTTAACCTCATTTGGAAATGACAGATCTATCAGTACACATGCTCCTTCAGGCGCAGCTTTGTGTGAAAAGTTAGAGTGCTTTGATGAATGGTCTCAGCGTTTTGCGGGCAATGTATTTCCCATTGAGACTGATTAGGAAGCACGACCAACCATATTAATAACCCTTAATGCATCGTGTTGTTGTGTGAGCCATGAGAAGAATGTCAGAGTTGTGAGAGGAAGTCTTCAGCTGTTGGGAAAGAAGGACAGGCTGAGACAGAGTCACCATGTCACGGCAAGGTGTGTTTGAAGAGAAGTACATGCACGCAAAGACACGTCATTTGAAACTTTACAAAGTGTTTGCACAGTGTAGTGGTTTATATATTCACCTAGCAAGTGTTCGATCCTGGGAAGAAAAAAGAAGCTTTTACCAAGTCAGCCTTTTTAAGATGCCATGGCTAATCCATCTATCCTTCTGTAGATGTCACATACACAGAGTCCTACTCATGGTGAGCACACCATACGGGATGATAAGAGGTGAAACTATATGACAAAAGTCTAACAGAGTTTTTAACATTCACTAAGAAGTGGTAAAGTTGTTTTTGACCTTCTGAGAAAGGAGGGTGTGCATTTTGGTTTTACAGATCAGTGAGACATGTTGTAACATGCTAATTAATGAGGTTTGGAGGGGCCTAGTAGGTGGATTTTGTCTCATTCAGTTGGAGCAACGGTGTCTCTTATTTCCACCATTAATGTCAAGCTAAGTTACTGTTACAGATATGAGGGTAATTTCAATCTTCTCACCATCTGGTCAGCAAGTGTATGGCTGCATGTATACAAATCATTTTGTAAATTGGTGGGAGGAACTCCACTCCAGGCACAGTTTACTGTGGAGCAAACTGTGCCTCAGCCTACTGAATTTCTTACAATTGTAAGATTTAGTTGGAGCTTGAAATAGTGACTAAAAATCAAGATATGCGTTTTGATACGCCACGTATGAATTAAAAATCTATCACTGTCTTTGTCCCTCAATGAAACTTCTATACAAAGTTTAGGAAAATAAGACATAACTTTAGCCTGAAATAATATTCAAAAGAAGGCATTCAAATTCACCAGAGAAATGGGAAAATATGTTCTGTCCTAAGTAGAATAACCTCTTCTAGTACCAGATAAACTGTGCGTGAGCTCCTTATTGTCACATTTTTTTAAAAGAAGTTTTGTCAACCACAGTCAAACTTACAGAACTAAAAGGCAGACATTGCATCATAACAAGGCAGCGTTGGTTTGGCTATGTAATACTACTCTTGTAAAATACTGCAGTGTAGTCATCATCCTTAGCTTCAGTAATCACCACACCAGTGGAACATTTTAGTGCTCGAAACAGTCTTCGCTTTGTCTCTTCTAAAGTGAACCACCGTTTTATTTACTGAGACCTCTTTGTCATAAACATCCAAAAACGAAACGAAGAACAAAAGGAAGAAGAAAAAAATCAGTCTAAGGGAAATGACTGTGCTCAGTGTGAGAATAGCAAGAGGTAAGAGCTTTAGAGTCCTGCTATAATTTCAAGAGGTTATTATGCAGGAAAATAAATATCAGTGCAGACAGAGAGAGAGAAGAAGATCTTAAACTGGGGCTAGGCTGAGAAGATGGGCTGGCTGGATCTCTGGAGATGAGGTCAAGATGTATAGAAAAATGACCAAAATCTCAGACTGATGTTAAATTTGCTCTGTGACGCATGTGTGAGAGAGAGAGACTTAAGAAAAATTGAAAATTAGAAAATTGAATTTGCCTTTTTTCTGTGATGTCTTCACTGTAGAGAAGGAACGCCGTGTGAAAGCCAACGCAAGGGACTACAATGACAAGTTCTCTTATGCCGTAAGTTAGCTGCATTAAATTTGCTCTAAGCCTCGGCTGTGGAGGTTTCATCAGTGCTGTTTCTAACTGTGTGATCCTTCAGGATAATCACATCAAAACCTCAAAGTACAACATCCTCACCTTCCTGCCCATCAACTTGTTTGAGCAGTTCCAGAGGGTGGCAAATGCTTACTTCTCAGTGCTCTTAATACTGCAGGTAGGAAAAACTGCTACTGCTCGCTGGTTTAAAATATCATTTAACAAATGTAGGAAACAAAGAAGGCTAATGCACTCTTCTTTCACAGTCAATTCCAGAAATATCCTCCCTGTCCTGGTTCACTACCATCGTGCCTTTGGTTTTTGTGCTGGTAATCACAGCTGTTAAGGATGCCACAGATGACTACGTTGGTTTCGTTATTTACTTTTCACGATTCTTCTGAATGCTTTTCTTTTATCCTTCAGATTTGTAACCCCCTTTTTAAAAATTTCAGTTTCGACACAAGAGCGACCAGCAAGTCAACAACCGCCAGTCACAGGTTCTGATCAGAGGAAGGTACTTTATAATGTTCCTCTGCTGTTCTCATTTACAAACCCAATTCCTAAAAAGTTGGGACACTGTGTCAGATGTAAACAGAGACAGAATGCAATGATTTGAAAAGCTCATAAACTGTTTTAAACTGAGAAAATCGCCAATTTTAAGAAAAAAAAAAGGAGGTCATTTTGAATTTGATGACCGCACACCTCAAATGTTGGGAAATGTTTGTTTAACAGCAGTCTACAAACATCTGAGAAGTGAGGAGACCAGCTGCTGGACTTTTAGGAAAGGAATGTTGCCCTATTCTTGCCTGAAACTGAATTCTAAATAAATGTTTTCATTTCATGATGTGCTAATGTTTTCAATTGGTGAAAGTTCTGGACTGCAGGTGGACCAGTTCAGCACCTGAACTCCTTTCCTATGACGTTGTGCTGTTGGGATACAGTAGATGCAATATGCAGTTTAGCATCTTTTTCAGGGAAGCAAGGCCTTCCCTGAAAGACACCTGAAAGATGTGGCGTCCATTGTTCCAAAAAGAATTTCACATTTTGATTTGTCTAACCCCAGAACAGTTTTCCACTTTGCCCCAATTTAAATGAGCTTTGGCCAAGAAATATTCCTGGATCATGTTCACATATGGCTTCTTTGCATAATTGAGCTTTAACCTGTGTTTGTGGATGGCACGGAGCACAGACAGTGATTTCCGGAAGTGTTCCTGATCTCATGCAGTGATTTCCATGACAAGATCGCGCCTGTTTTTAATGCAGTGCTGCCCAAAGGCCCAAAGTTCACAGGCATCCAACATTGGTTTTCAGCCTTGTCCCTTACACACAGAAATTTCTCCAGATATTCTGAATTTTTTAATGACATGTACAGTAGACAATGAGCTGCTCGAAGTCTTCACAATCTTATGCTGAGGAACATTATACTGAATATGTTCCACAAATTTTAGATGTTTTTTTGCAGCCTCTGCTCAGCTTTAATGTAAAAAACTCTTTTTCTACCCTGTGTCATGTTACTGACTGCTGCCAATGAATCTAATTAGGTCCAAAATGTTCCTCCAGCTGTTTCTTTTTAGTACCAGTGACTTTTCCAGCCTTTTGTTGATGCTGCCTCACGTTTTTGAGATGAGTTGCCGCAATGAAATTCAAAATGAGCTAAAATATTTTTTTTTTATGAAATAGTAAAAATTTCAGTTTAAACATTTGGTATGTGTTCCATGTTCTTATTAATACAATTCATGAGATTTGCAAATAATTGCATTCTGTTTGCGTTTAGTTTACACAGCATCCCAGCTCTGTTGGAATCAGATTTGTAGATCTTCATCCAGCAGCTGAAGTCTATTTATAACGTTTGGTGTTTCTTGTTTTCAAGTTTGCAGAATGAAAAATGGATGAATGTTCACGTAGGGGATATCATCAAATTAGAGAATAATCAGTTTGTTGCCGTGAGTAAAGCATGCTACTACACTGTATGTTGTAACATCAGCCTTTTATATTAGCATATGGAAAATAGCTTCTTTAAGGGGGAACTGGGGTGCTGCTGAGTGCTGTTGCAGGTTCAGTGATGCAGAAATTGATTTATTGCCTTTTTCTCCACTGAGTAATTTTGTATTGGATTTACACACAGGCAGACATCCTCCTCCTCTGTAGCAGTGAGCCTTATGGACTGTGCTATGTTGAGACTGCAGAGCTAGATGGGTGAGTTCTGCGCTAGTTATGCAAAGTAAGACTGAGGCGACCCATACTGCAATCTCACAAGGCATTCATATTAGGACTGAAAGTGCATGTTTGACAAACACAGGCAACTTTTACATTTTAAGGTTTTTTTGTGTTTTCCATTTTTATTCTTTAGAGAGACCAATCTAAAAGTTCGTCAGGCTTTGACTGTCACCTCAGATTTGGGAGACCTTTCAAAACTGATGGACTTTGATGGTGAGATGATTTTGAGGTTTTGTTTATTTTTCACATTTCTGTAACAAATCATTTGTTGACAGACACACTTTTTAGAAGGTATTTTGTGTACTCATCAGTTTGAGCAGTTATAACTGATAAATCTTTTCATTTTCCTTCCTTTGCCCCCCAGGAGAAGTCATTTGTGAGCCTCCAAACAACAAGCTAGATAGGTTTACTGGAACATTATACTGGAAAGGCAATAAATATCCCCTGGATAATGAAAAAATGCTTCTGCGCGGTTGTGTACTCAGAAACACTGAGTGGTGCTTTGGAATGGTCATCTTTGCTGGTAATAATTGGTTTTTAATGGTTTTATTCTCCACATCCATTAGCTGCATCTGTATTTTTCTTCTTTGCTTTTATAAACGGGTTTGTGTACAGTTTTGTTCTTTCAACACTGATGGTTGTTTGTGCATCTGTTCAACAGGGTCACAAACCAAACTGATGCAGAACTGTGGAAGGACCAAACTGAAAAGGACCAGTATTGACAAGCTGATGAACACGCTGGTCTTGTGGGTAAGCTGATTTTAAAAAATATGGACTATAGACTGTATATTACAGATGGGTGTACCATCTTTAATGTCCCTCATCTGTGACCTCAGTAAACACTTTCCTCATGGGTTTATGGTCTCATTTGCTAATTTCAGCTCTTACTGAAGACAGCATGATGATCTTTTTGTAAATTATGGTCTTCATTAGAGTTATAAATTCAATAAAGCAGGGGAAGCGTTAGTCTGGGCCTACAGTGTGACTGACAAATAAATAAGCTCATATATTACTTTATGGCATTTTATTTGACACATAACTGGAAAGAAAATTATATGCTCTTTCTTTTTTTCAGATTTTTGCCTTCCTCATATGTATGGGGGTTATTTTGGCAATTGGGCACACTATTTGGGAGACATATGTTGGCAAACATTTCAGAGTGTTTTTGCCATGGGACAAGTTTCAGATTAGTGCTGCTTTCTCTGGCTTCCTCACTTTCTGGTCCTACATCATCATCCTCAACACTGTTGTGCCCATCTCACTATATGTCAGGTAAAGACAAAGAACATAATTTATGCAAAATCTTCATATGTAAATATGTGGTCATTGTACAAGTCATGTTCAGCTTACTGGCATGTTGCTGTGTAGTTGTATTGCTCAGTAAATTAAATGGTTAAACATTCTTTCAGTGTGGAAGTCCTGCGACTCGGTCACAGTTTCTTCATTAACTGGGACCGGAAGATGTACTACAGCCCTGTGGGTACTGCAGCTGAAGCTCGCACCACCACCTTGAGTGAGGAGCTGGGCCAAGTGGAATTCATCTTCTCTGACAAGACAGGCACCCTCACCCAGAACATCATGATCTTCAGCAAATGCTCCATTAATGGGCAAACGTATGGTATGGAGCTTTAACACTTGTGGCCTCTTACAGTCAATATGCTCTATCTTTCTAGTCCCTGTCAGTTCTCTTGCTGCAACATGTTGGATCAACTGAGGGCTTTTCAAGGAGATTTCAGGACAACCTGATAGTGATGAATTACAATAATTCAGCCTAGAAGTAATAAATGCATGAACCAGTTTTAAAGCATCATACTGAGACAGGAAGTTTCTAATTTCAGAGACATTGCAATCCTACATATTTGTTTGATATGTGCAAATATGACTCCAAGATTCTTCAATGTTACTGGAGGCCAAGGTAATGCCATACAGAGTAAGAATTTGGTTAGACACCATATCTCTAAGGTTTGTAAGGCTGAGTACAGTAACTTCAGTTTCATCTGAATTTAGCAGCAGGAAATTAGAGGCCATCTAATTTGTCTTTAAGACATTCAGACTGCAGTTTAACTAATTGGTGTGTGTCATCTGGCTTCATGATAGATAAAGTTGGGTATCATCTGCATAGCAATGAAAATGTAAATCGTCCCTTCCAATAATACTGCCTAAGGGAAGCATGTTTAATGTAAATGGAATTGGTCCCAGCACAGAACCCTGTGGAAATCCATAATTAACCTTACTGTGTGAAGAAGACTCCCCATTTACATTAATAAAATGGAGTCTATTAGATATATATGACTCAAACCACTCCAGGGCAGTACATTTAATAGCTATGGCATGCTCTAATCTCTGTAATAAAATCTTATGGTCAACAGTATCAAAAGCTTTAATGAAGTCTAGCTGGACAAGCACAGAGATGAATCCACTGACAGAGGTTATAAAATCATTTATAACTGTCACTAATGCTGCTTCTGTGCTGTGATGACTTCTGAAAAATGACTGAAACTCTTCAGATAAACCATTCCTCTGCAGATGATCAGTTAGCTTTTTTACAGCTACTATTTCAAGATGTTTTTGAGATATAGGGAAGGCTGAAGATTGGTCTGTGGTATATAGCTAATTAATAGAGATAGATCATTATATTTAGAACTTTTTTGAGCACCTCTTGTAGGAATGGGGTTTAATAGGCACACTGATAATTTGGGGAAAGTAACTATTGAAGTTAACTCAGAAAGATCAGTTACAGATGCAATTGTTTCTGACAAGTCACTTCATGAATTGTTACTTTTTTTTAGGTGATGTTTATGATGAATTTGACAAGAAGGCAGAAATTACTGAGGTGAGCAGATATAAATAAACAGAAGTTCTTCTCTTTCTGGCAAGGAAAATATGAAACAGTCACTATGCTGGTGCTTTAATGTGCCCTCAGAAAACTGCCTGTGTGGACTTTTCCTTCAACCCTCTCTGCGACCGAAGGTTTAGATTTTATGACAGCAGCCTGATTGAAGCCATTAAAATGGAGGATCCTGCAGTGCAGGAGTTTTTCAGACTGCTGGCTTTGTGCCACACTGTCATGCCAGAGGAAAAAAGTGAAGGTAAACTTTACACATGGTCCAGTTACTGTATAAGAAATAATTCAAATAATTGGATTTAATGAGGTGTTTTCTGATTGATGTTTATGTTCAAATGAAGGAAATTTGGTATACCAGGCCCAGTCACCTGATGAGGGAGCACTGGTTACTGCAGCACGAAACTTTGGGTTTGTCTTCCGGGCTCGAACCCCAGAAACCATCACACTGTGTGAGATGGGACGAACTGTCACTTATCAGCTCCTGGCCATACTGGACTTCAACAACGTGCGCAAGAGAATGAGTGTCATTGGTTAGGTCTTCACTTATAACAGCAACGCTCTGATTAATTCACAAGTAGTCAACATGAAACTATATGGACAATAATTACTAAATAGATACAAGAGACAATATGTATGATCATTTTGTATTCTATTAACAATTTAGTTGACAGTCTGTCTGTTATCCACGTAATATTTGTCCGCTTGCTATGTTTTGTTTTGGTATGTAGTGAGAAACCCAGAGGGCCAGATTAGACTCTACTCCAAAGGTGCTGACACAATTATTTTTGAACGTCTGGATCCATCCAGTGAGCATCTTATGTGCACTACCTCAGAACACCTCAGTGTAAGTGTTATCTGAGTGTTTAACATAACTGCTCCTTTTTAAATGATTACACTGTGAACTATGTATCTGGATCAAACATTTTGATAATTTGCTGTCTTAGTTAGATGCTAGATTTTCCATTATTTTCCTCACAGGAATTTGCTGGAGAAGGGCTTCGAACATTAGCTCTGGCCTACAAAGACCTTGATAAGGATTATTTCAAAGTTTGGATGAAGAGGCTTCTCTTTGCCAGCACTGTAATAGATAATCGCGAAGATCAGCTTGCTCTCCTATATGAAGAAATTGAGCAGGGCATGAAGGTAAAATTGCCATCCTTTTGTTTACACTCTTAAGGCAATCAATCCCATTAAGTCACTGCTGACTCACTGTTGACATTGTTGAAGCTTCTAGGAGCCACAGCAATTGAAGACAAACTTCAGGAAGGAGTTCCAGAGACTATTGCCTGTCTGAATCTGGCTGACATCAAAATCTGGGTCCTAACAGGAGATAAATTAGGTAACAGTGAATGATGCTCCTGATCAGGAAAAAAAAGCTATTTTATTATTGGCTCGACTGTAGAAAGATACACGGCTGTAAACTATTTCATTTTATTAGAGACAGCAATGAACATTGGCTACTCCTGCAACATGCTGCGAGATGACATGAATGAGGTGTTTGTTATCTCTGGCAACACACTGCAGGAGGTGCAGCAGCAGCTCAGGTGATGCATTTTATATTTTCCTTTTTATTCTACATAGAATCAGGATGATATTCTCACAGTAACTGCATGTCCCTCAGGAGCTCTGCTATGCTGCTTTATTAAATGGCCCATTAGTGGACGATCTGTGTGTTTAAAATCTTGTTAACTAATGCTTTATCTCCTCAAAGAGAATTGTGGCATTGTTAATTTTATGAATCTAATGAACAAGCACATTCACTGCCTTTCCTCTTTTCTCAGAAGTGCCAAACAGCACATCCTGGGCCTGAGTCGTGTGAGCAGTGCAGGAGATGCTGAGAAGACAGCTACTTTTGCAGATGATTCTGTGTTTGAAGAAGCTATAATTGCAGAGTATGCTTTAGTTATCAATGGACACAGTCTGGTAAGATAATAATAAAACGTGTTTTCATAGATTGCCTTTAATTTAATGCTAATTTCTACCTTTGTGCTTGTTTTTTTCCATGCTTGTTTTTGTTTCGGTACTGATGCCCGCAGGTTTTACACTGTTTGTTTAAATGGTTGTGGTGTTCTTTGCAGCGTCTCTACCTGCTGTTGACTGAACGTCTGTAATGAGCAGCTCTGTTGCTGAGGGCCCTCGGCTCCATTACAGATTTTTATTAACGTCATTTTACAGGGGAGCTGCTCTCTCTGTTACACTGAGCTGTTGTTTAGTGTCACCTCTGCAGGGGGGTTGATGTTGTAGCATGGTATGAAAGGTTTAACAGGTGCGATATTGGTATTCACCCTTCAGGCTTACGCTTTGGAGCCACAGCTGGAGCACATCCTGCTGGATTTGGCCTGTTTGTGTAAAACAGTCATCTGCTGCCGAGTCACTCCAATGCAGAAGGCTCAGGTGGTGGAGCTGGTGAAGAGGCACAAGAGAGCCGTCACACTGGCCATAGGAGATGGAGCCAATGATGTCAGCATGATCAAGAGTAAGTCTCACATCAGCCACACGCAGTGTGCATGGAGTATGTATGAAGTCACAAAGTGAAGTATAAAATTAACAAATAAATATTTGAAAAAGACATTTTGGGAGACATCAGCTTGATGTTCTCAAGAGAATCTCATACACTGATGGGGATCCAGATATTCTAATGCATCCAATGACTCAGTTCGCGTGTGGTGTAGAGGGAATCTGCCTGGCAGAGTCTGTACAGAGATGGGACAAAATATAGGAAAAATCTGATCCCTACCATAAGGGGTTCAGGTAACTCCGTTACGCTCTGGGAGGAAATTTTGGTGGCATGCTTAAGGATCAATGGGAGTGTTCTCTTGCAGGATGAGAATGCCCACATCCATAGGGCACAAGGGTTATTGAGGGTTTTAAAGATACCACATACTGTATTTCTTCTCAGCTGCTCACATCGGTGTTGGCATCAGCGGACAGGAGGGGATGCAGGCGGTTCTGGCATCCGATTACTCCTTCGCTCAGTTCCGGTACCTGCGAAGGCTCTTGCTGGTTCATGGACGCTGGTCTTACTTCCGAATGTGTAACTTTCTGGGATATTTCTTCTACAAGAACTTTGCCTTCACCCTGGTACACTTCTGGTATGGTTTCTTCTGTGGGTTCTCAGCACAGGTAAGAAAACTAATGAAGCCTTCAAGCTTATTTGAAGCTTTTTTTTGGTGTGTGTTGAATTAGTTATGTATGTCAGTTGTCAGGTCTCTTTAAGCAGTGGGGTCTGAAGAGGTCACAGAGTGGAGCCTCTTTTTTTAAACACATTGCCCCGGCCCTGCGGCTGACCTCAGGGCCACTGGAAGTGCCTGATATCTGAGTCTGTAGGCGGCACAAGGCTAATCTAATTTAGGAAGACAGAGTAATGGACTAACGGTGAAGGAGTTCTCTTCACCTTATCTGGAAGTAAGAGTAGCCTGGAGAAACGGTAGAAGAAATACAGAAATAATCTAAATGCTCCCTGTTGGAGGACTGCCTTAAGAACTGAGGACAAAAAGAGAGATCACCCATACTAGCTACTCTCTCCGTCTCCCTGTTAAGTTCAAAATACAGTCTGTAAGTCCTTCTCCTTGTACCCCAGTAGAGATAAGCTTACTTGTGTAGAGTTTTCAAAAGTAAACTCAGAGGCAGACACCCTCTCTACTTTTAAGGTTACTCTTGAAACTTTCCTTTTTGATGACACTTAAAATTAGGGCTGGATCGGGTGATCTTGAACCCTCCTGCAGTCATGCTTCTATAGGTTTGAGCTGCAATAAATCTCCATGCATGAGACATCATACTTTTCTGAATGTTCCTCCTATAGAGTTAACAAAAACGTCTCCTATAAGATCTCCACTCCCCTCTTTCCACAGACTGTGTATGACCAGTGGTTCATCACCCTCTTCAACATTGTCTATACATCATTGCCAGTATTGGCAATGGGACTTTTTGATCAGGTAACAATAAATATTTTATAAAGCTGAAGCATACTTTAGTTTTATTTCAATGTACCTGTGCACATTTCTTAAATTTGCACAAAAAAATTAATATTAATTAATTTCAGTAGTCTCTAATGATAAGCTTCTGAGCCGTCTTATACTTTTATTTTTGTTTCTTCTTTTTAAGATACTGTGAAGTCATACAGGTGACTTATTTTATTACTGTTGACCTCTTTTACTGTGTCAGGATTGATAAACCCATCAAATGTACCTAAAAGTCTAACCCTACAGTAGGATCTAGTCTACATTTAACTCACATGTAACTAGTGTGACTAATCCCACATAAATGTACAGCTGTACTGTACGCTCATCATCTTCAGCTTACCATCTGTCATAAAACTGCTGCAGATCATTTTTCTCAATACCCTGTTCCTCCCATCATTGAATATATTTCTTATTGAATAAAAAATATATAGTCTTATGCTTTGTCTGTTTCCTAAAGGACGTCAATGACCAGAACAGCCTTCGCTACCCAACTCTGTACAAACCCGGCCAGCAAAACCTTCTCTTCAACAAGCGTCAGTTTTTTCTGTGCACGCTGCAGGGGATGGCCACGTCCTTTCTGCTTTTCTTTATTCCCTACGGGGCTTTCCCTCTCATGGTGAAAGAAGACGGCTCCCCCTTTTCAGACCAACAGGCATTTGCTGTCACCATAGCAACATCCTTGGTCATCGTTGTAAGCGTTCAGGTGAGACTGTAAGCACAACAAACCATGCTGAAACAGGACTGCTGACTAAAACGGGGGTCACTTCACAATCAGGTTTGTCTTGTGCTCCCAGATTGGACTCGACACACACTACTGGACTGCAGTCAATCACCTCTTCATATGGGGGAGTCTGATGGTGTACTTTGCCACATTATTTGCAATGCAAAGCGACGGCTTATTTGGCATTTTTCCGAGCAGCTTCCCATTTATTGGTAAGTTTGTTTCAGCGTGACACACTCAAGGAAATGACACAGAGACCGGAAAATAACAATTCTATTTATTTCTCCCCAGGCACGGCCCGTAACTGTCTGTCAGAGAAGAGTGTATGGCTGGTTATTCTGCTCACCACTGTGGTGTGTGTCGTGCCTGGTTTAGTTGTCCGGTTCCTCAGGGTGGATCTCGCTCCAACTTTAACAGATAAGGTGCCATAACGCCAATGCATCTGCTGAGTTTGAGCAAACAATGAACACTTGGTAGATTTAATAAAATACTGCACTTATGCTGTTTCATACTTCAACTACATTTAGTAAGAAAAGAATTTGTACAATTCTGACTCATGTTTGTATTTAACACTCACATACAGTGTATTTGCATACTTTTCCCATCACTGGTGTATTCTCACAGGTTCGTCGTCTCCAGCAGTCCAGGAAGAAGCAGGGACCTCAGGAACAGAGCCTGAGGCGAGTACGCAGGACAAGCTCCCGCCGCTCTGCCTATGCCTTCTCCCACCAACAGGGCTACGGAGAGCTGATTACCTCAGGCAAAAACATGAGGACGAGCATAGCCTCTACAGGTTGCTCCCCTGAAAAAACAGCGCACAGCTCCAGCTGGATCGAAAACATGTTGAAGAGAAAGAACGAAGTTTCGTGTGCCCCGTCTGGAGCACCTGAACGCAGCACCGGAACAATACAGACTCCGAAGCAAAAAACAAACACAGACTGAACTGGACGTCTAAGATACTGCATACAGTAAAAGGGACCATGTGCATGGATCCCGCAGACCAAGCACAAGCTAAGAGTGTCTTTCTTTTGGGTGAATCTTTGCTCAAATCAACAACACAAGTGTACCTCGTTTTTCTTTTTTTTTATTAGTCTGAGTCATGTGGGCACTAAATATTAAAAGCCAATCAAAACAAATTTATCTGAGGGAACTAGTTCCAAAATAAGCAAGCAAACAAACAAATTGGCAACAGCATTTAGGTTATATTTCAAGTCAATATTATGCATGAATTGCAAACGTTAAAGAAGCAGTTATAGTTGCTCAGAAAATAATCCAGTTTGATCTTGAGTTGGCGCATTAGTTTTGTATCATTATAATGGCATGGTCTTTTCCGATTAATAAAAACATTTCAGTAGTTTTAGCTGTTACAAAGCAAAATTTTATGTAATAAAAACAGCTCCAGTTCCAAAAAAAGTCGGGGCGCTATGGAAGATGTAAATAAAAACAGAATGCAATGATTTGCAAATCTCATAAATCCATATTTTACTCAGAACATAGAAAACACTTCAGATGTTTAAACTGAGGAAACGTACCATTATAAGAAGAAAAAAAACAAGATCATTTAATGATGCATCAAATGTTTTCAACTCCTGAAAGGTTTGGACTGCAGGCAGGTCAGTTTAGCACCTGGATTCTTCTACTATGATGCGATGCTGCTGTAATAGCTGCAGTGTATGGTTTAGCATCATTTTGCTGAAATAACCAAGGCCTTCCCATCTGGATGGGCGTATATGTTGCTCTAAAATGTATAAACCTTCCAGCATTGATGGCGTCTTTCCAGATGTGGAAGCTGGCAGTTCCATTGGCACAGATGCACTCCTGTACCATCAGAGATGCAGGCTTTTTAACTGAATGTTCACAATTTGTCGGCAGGTCCCTCTCCTCTTATTCTCTGACTCTTTTAATATTATGTACTGTAGATGATGACATATGTCTTATATAAGTCTTTGCAATTTTACATTGAGGAAAATTATTCTGAAATTTTTCCACAATTTGTAGTGAAACTCTGCCTCTCTATGACTCTCTTTTTATACCCAGTCATGTTACTGATCTGTTAACCCTAATTAGTTCCTCAAGCTGTTTTTTTTTTTTTTTATTACCCTGGTCCCAACTTTTTTGAGACATGTTGCTGTCATCAAATTTTAAGTGAGGTCATATTTTCCATGAAATAGTAAAATACCTCAGTTTGTATTTGTATTTGTCTGTGAGACCTGAAAATCACTGCATTCTGTTTTTATTCGCATCTTAAACAGTGCCCCAACTTTTTTGGAATTGGCATTTATTAGTGCAAATTACAAAAGGAAAGAAGATTGCCCACAAGTACAAAAAGCACCATCTTTAAAAACTATGCACTGAAACACACTTTCTTCTTAACTATTATCCAAAGTGCTAAAAACACAAGTATTGTAAATACTGAAGTGATGCTGCTGAATATGTTGGTAAGCACAATTAATTACTGATTTCAAACTTTTAATACATTTTGCTGCCGCATTTGCAATGCAGCTGACATATGGAATGTGTAATGCTCTGAGATCCATTACCCTGTGCTGTGCCTTTAATAATTTGTTAAAGATGCCCGTCCTCTGTTTGATATTTCATCACTGTTTTGGTCTGAGTGTACAGTTTTCAAGGACAAATTAAAACTGGAACGCATGGCTTGAGTAAGACATGAGACACAAACACTATACATTTGCTATACAACATTTGAGTGAGGTTTGATCAAACCTGATTTTAAAAAGAAAGATGGAAGGTAAACATAAAAATTATTTAAACATTTTTTTAAAACAGATATTTGTTCACAAAGAGAGATGAGAAACAGGCCTGGTGATGTGATGAAGGGTTTTCTGAACACATTTACATGTAGAATGGCGTCAATTGATTCATATGGAAAAGAAATATCTATGATATTCCCCCAGTAGTAAACACTCGCATAGAAGTCCTCCTCTTCTTCTTTTGGCTGCTTCCTTTAGAGGTCACCACAGAGGATCATGTGCCTCCATCTCACCCATCCTCCTCTGCCACGCCAACCTCTGCATGTCCTCCTTCACTACATCCACAAACCTCCTCTGAGGTCTTCCTCTTTTCACCCTGCCTGGCAGCTCTATGTTCAACATAGTTTGTCCAGTATATCCACACGCCCAAAACATCTCTCACATGGAATGGTTATACATCCATGACTCAGGAAAGTGGCCACCTTTCACTTTTTTTTTTTTTTGGCCACAGCAGCTTTGTTAGAAGTGGAGAGTGACAGGAAATCAGAAGAGGTACAGGGGAAGACGTGCAGGACTTGAACCTTCATCATTTACTTAACTCTTATTACCATGTTATATGAATAACAAAAAACTACTAAAAATACTTTTTTCAATTTCTTTTGCATATGCAGTATTTACAACACAACCCCTGTATTTTCAATAATGAACATGGATTCAGCAAATTTGAGACCTTTTTGCCTTTTAATGTTAGTGTCTGAAAAGAGGATCAATTCATTTTATAAAGCACTTATTTATTTTTTGCTACCTTTTTTAAAAATAAAAAAAACAAGCAAACAAACAAACAAATTGTGATTTGACCAGACGGAATTTTTTTTTTTTTTTTTTTTTTTTTCACAAAAAAAAAAAAAAAAAATTTTTTGTTTTTTTTTTTTTTATAATTTTTTGTCT
>VUQJ01000187.1:0-11625 GCA_015108635.1 Andinoacara biseriatus
GTGAAAGGAATACTCGGCTCTACAAAGCTCTGACTCTTTGTCAGCCTGGCTACAGTGCTGAAAAGAAACCTGGGGTTGTTCTTATAGTTGTTCTTGAGCTTATAGTTAGGGCTGGATCATATGACAGAACCATCCCTTAGTTATGCTGCTATAGGCCTAGCCTGCTGGGGGGTTCCCATAATGCACTGTTTCTGTTTCATTTTATTCACCTTTTTTTTTTGCAGTTTTTCCACAGTGCCCAGCTATTGCTATCAGATGGGTTATCCTTTATATAAAAAGCATATTGAGTCTTCTTCAGCCTCTTCTAATTTATCGAGAAAAATGTCCATAAAACCGGACTTTACCCCGTTTAATTTGGCCTAGAAGGCCTCGCTCACCGGTTCTGCTCGGTTTGGAGCCACTAACTTGTTCTGCTCTTGGCAGGATGCTGCTTATTGCTGAGGTGAACTGGCTGGGTCTTTGCATTTAAATTATAGCGCACTGCAGCTCACTATATCTGCCCCATAGCCTTTAAAATTAAATATTTTCTTTTATCTACCTGCTGGTTGGTGATCCAGTGTAACTCCTTTAAAAAAATTAATTATGATAATCCTAAAGACTGCAATTCAGCAAACATCAATACTAATACAACTGGAATTCTACAGAACGTTGAACGCACTTTAATCAACAAAGCTCAGAGTCAAGAATTAGAAAACTTGCACGAATCAACAACAACCTCAACAAAAAGCAGTTTAATGTACAGAGATCAGCTGTTTCAGCAGCCTGTTGTTGAAAATTCTAAACATTTTAGCAGTTTATGGGTTTGTTTCTCGTTTGCATGAATGGTCGGATGGTCCATCACTATGAATTGTGGGGAGGCATTTTCTCCTCTCCTTTCATAAAGGAAGGATCCCAGTGTAACCTATGCTAAAGAAGGCAATAAAGAAAGTAGTGAAGCTCCCTTTAGAAGATTTTGGGGAATTTGAAGAGCTCTGACTGTGGCCACGCAGATGCTTCCAGAGCCCCTCTCTCAGTTAGGAATCTTCATGAGCAGAATTGACGATTATACCATGCATAAAGTCTTGCACGTGGGTCTTCTTAGCTCCACTGTGAAAGACCATACTGAGCATGCTCTGGGAGCCTAAAAAGGCCAAAGCCTGGGAAAACTCATTGACAGAACTGAATGGAGCAGTGTTTTGAACTTTCTGTCCCTGATACTGCTATGACCTGCAGGTGTGCATGTTTTATGCAATATTGTTCTCCACCTTCATTAAAATGACGCTCACTGTAAGTTCATTTGGAGCTGAATGTGGAAATATTTAATTTAGTGTCCCTCAAACCTCTGCTCTGTGCAGCTAAGAAAGCATGGGGTAATTACACTTGTATAAACACATGCACGTAAAGCCGTTGACACACAAATGAGACACAGGGAAAAAAAAGTAAAGGACGCCTCTCGAGGCCCTCAATTAAAAATTGATGCTTTGCTCTAGCAAGCTCGTGGCTGTATCCACTGAATAATTAATAAACAGTCTGACTTTTCCCTTTTACATTGGCATCGTTATGCTGGCGTGAGTATGTGGGACAGGAAGCCACTCTCAACTACTTCCTGTCTGATAACGCAGTCTCTGGAAGACCTGGAGGAAACCCCATCAGGAGAAACAGGCGTGAGGGAAAGGAGGAAGTGGGGGATCAACCCGTGAGCTTGGAGATTAAACACGTGCAGCAGAAGAAGTTGTCATTTAGAAGCTTTTAGAAAAGAATATATTTGTCTTCATTGTTGAGTTATTCAGAATGACACCGAGACAAGATGGGAGCTGTCATGCAATTGTTTAGTTAAATCGAAAAAGATAAAAGGTTGAGAGAGAGTGTCTGTTTGGGAGAGGGATGACAGGCAGCTTGAGAGAAAAAAGAAGCTAAAGAAGGAGACAGCACGGAAAGGCACCAAGATATCGTGGCGGCAACTGTGTCACAGGATCCAAGGACTTGTTTTGTCTCTGTGAGAATCAGAGTGGAGGAGGAGAAGGCAGCCAGGAGCTACACGTGTATGTGCAAAAGAGAGTGAAAGACAGGGAGGAAATGTGTGATGCCTGGTGTGTGTCTAAATGTGTGTGTGGCAGAGGGTGGAGGGGACTCAGGGGAGAAAGAACCTCGACTCAGCCTCCAAAATCCCTTTCATGTGTGATTGGGGCCGTGCCTCTGTCTCCTTGTTATCTCCACGCACAGGCCGGGTATCGCTTTCTCTGTGCTGGCTGACTCTGTAACTGACACCAAGTGTCTGCAGCACATCTTTGGCCTGCTTTCCTCAGCCCGTTTCTCCCAGTCTAAAACTGATTTGAATGAGAGTGAGTAGTGAATAGCTCACATAATGCTCTGTATGCTATTATGGACCTGGCACACATGTCAGCATTTAAATAACACTGCTGTGCACAAAGCACCTAATTTGAATGAGAATGGAACATAAGGCTCAAATGAGACTTTTAGAGGAGAGGTAACTGAAGCGTGAGCTCTGACACACAGTGCAAACATACAAAATTCAAATCCAACTTTATCAGAACAGCAAAATAAAAAATAAATTACGTGGCAGAAAATTCTAACCTAACGAGGATGTCAAAATATTTAAAGTGGGCTTAATAGGCTCAATGAAAGTGAAGGGAAAACATCTCTGCAAACTCAGAGCTTTCTGGCTATGAGATGGTAGCACCAGAAAAACTCTTTTCAAAAAGCTCTTTGTACATTTAAGTCTGGTAACATTGGTCTACAGTACGTAGCAGCTGTGGGGATCATGTCGATCAAATGAATAAAAAAAAATACACATTTAGCAGCAGTCATTGGTTTAAAATGAGCCTTATTTGTCTTATATTGGGTTTTGGTGCAGGCCCTTAATTCATGTCTGTCTGAAACCACCCACTTTTCCTTTGGCTCGGCCTTTTCTGACTGGCTCACAGTTTAAAGTGACTCTCTGCCCTGAAGCTAATTTTCCTGAATGGCCGCACCCGCACAAGCCTGAAATCAAAGCATAAAGCCACATGACATCATCAGGTGACGGAGGTCAACCCTCTAACAGAAGCCGTGACGTCTGAGAGATAATCCACTATTTCAGCCTCCTTTAGTCATCTGATGAAGCTCCTGAAATGTTGTAATTTAATGAATGTTGTGTTTGCTCCTCAGCTATTACTCCAAATTAATGTTAGATTTACAGGTTTACAGTCAAGATAACATATTGCTCAAAGCTACTCACTTGTAATATGAGAGATCTGAAAGAGCTCAATGGTTTGTCTGCTGGACCGTGGAATTTTTTATTATCACCTTCACTCTTCATCATGTTATGCTTATTTCAGAGCGATGATGTTTTGTCCTTTTGTTGAGCTCTAGACACCACATAAACGTCAGCATGTGGTGCACCAGCTTCTCATCGGCTCATCACACTCTTTGTATTTAAAGACTGTCTCTCCAGCCACTTCCTGCCAGGTTTCTTGTACTTCCATTCCTCATCCCTCCGTCTCAGAAACTCCTCGGTGTTCTAGTCAGCCCCATATCAACAATTTCCCCCCCGTCACCTAAGTTCAGACATCCTACCTGCAAATGGAAAAGCCACAGTGGACTCACTCACCTTTTCTACCCTTTCCCTGGATCTTAGAAACATCCTCTAACCATTCTCACATTGACTGGCAGCAGCAATTGTTTCTCTCAGATCACTGCTGACATCTTTCCTCCTTGGCACTGTGTAACATGTCATGTTGTTGTTCATATGAGGTTGTATTTAGCTTATTTTAAGACCCACTGAGGGCCAGAGGATTTTTTTTTTATTATTATTATGTCCTGATATGTAAAACCTTCAAATTAAAAGAGGCTATGCTTTCTTTTTCACATGATTGGATATTCCATTGGAACACAGCAGTGTGCAAAAATTGGGAATGTAAAAGGGATTTTCCTTTTGGCGCTGCAAAAGGAGCAGCGATAACATTTACCAGTAACCATTTACTCGTTTCCTCACAGCACTGATATCACAGAGGTTACAGAGCTGCTGCAGGAGGAGAAACGCCTGAATAAACGGATCTCTGTGTGTCTCCTAAATCCAGTCACAGAAAGTCATTAAATGCCACTTTTTAAGACTTTGTTTTCAAAACTTTTCACCTGTCTTGAGTGTGTTTCAAATCATTTTGAAAGTGTGGTTATGAACCCGCTGCAGCCACTGAGGTATTAATTGATTTTTATCATTCGGCAAACCAAATATTCATCAAGGGCAGTGATTTGTGAGGTTTTAACTAGAGCCTTGCATCTGTATATAATCCTGTTTATCATTCTCAGTCTTTCAAACTCTGTGCTTTATCTTTCCTTTTTTTTTCTCCCGTTCTGGAACAATGTAATATCAGTGGCTTACATAAGCACATGCGTAGAAGGAGAGAAACTAGGCCTTTTTTAAAGCACGATGACATAAACACAAATTCAAAGACCCCCCCCCAAACAAAAAAAAACAAACAAACTGAGAAGATGAAACAACACACACACACTCACAAAAAGAGAATCTTTAATTTTGATAAAACCAGGACACTTCAGAGCGTCTGTGCTAGAAAATGTAATTTGGGCAGAAAATTAGCAAGTAACCCTTAATCTTAATTCCAGATGTGATTTAGTGTTCACAGAGTTGGATATGGTGGAAAACATACAAAGAAACTGTGTCAGAATACGAGAGGGATCACCCAGGAGCAAACTCTGCATGTTCTCATTGGATGCCCGCCGTGAAAGAATGAACTAGACCGAAGTCACCTGCCCCTCCCCCCCCACCACAAACACATCAGCTACTGTACACTGACTTAGACACACAGACACCAAAGGCTGCCAAATGTCGACTGGGATCTGGGGCAGTTTCCTCGCAGGCACACCACTGCTGCCCGTATGCAGCCAGATGAGCTCCCGCATCCAGCTGAGCATGTGGTTACCACGGTGACCCTGGTGCACCACCAATGAAAATGCTGAAAAGCTGCAGACAGGAGGATTGTCTGGGAGGCATTTAGTGGAATGTCATGAGGTATTACCCTAAACACAGTGTGTACTAGTGTGTGCAGTGTCAGACATTCAAAGGGTCTGGCTGTGTGGATGCTGTGGTGTGGTAATAAAACACATACAAAGAGAACCGATTTACTGTCCATTTATAGGCTGTTCTTTCATTTAGGGTTAGTAGCCTTTAACAGCAGCGCACAGTGCCCGGGGGCTTTGTTGCACCCATGATTAAACTGGCTCATTGACTTCCTTTTAAGTTCCAGTGTGGATGCAAACATAGATGGATGTCATTAGGGTATCTTTATATGGGCACATGTGGCCCTTAATACATTTACCATCAGTAACTGCCTGCAAACCCAAATGCAAAAGCCACTAAACCACACGATACATTCACGTTTAATCGTTTAATTTACTGATTTATTTCTTTTCTTTTTTACAATTAAAGGACCGATGCACATACAGTATGTCTCAATTATGGACGGTGTGGCTTTGCAAAAAAACTAAGCATCATGTATGACAGGTGACTGTTTTCCAAGTGGGTCATAATAGATGAAAACTGACATCACATCTGGGACCCACAACATGCTGACTGAATGACTTACGTTTTTGAGTGTTTTTGAGTCTCGCTTGATGGTTCCCTCAGTTTTGTGACTTTGACATATGAGCACAAAGTGTGCCGCCGGCCACTGACATTCTTTTCCGCTGCTGAGCTTTGTAAAACTCAAAATATGAGAAAGCAAAAGAGGAATTCTTGGTTTTCCTGAAAATTGCTAGTGTAAGGGACAGAGCAGACCTAGGACACCCAGGGGCAGGTTTAATTTTTAAAATGTGAGTTTTATTCTTCCCCATGAGGACAAAAAAAATATTAAAAATACATAATCATTCAAATATGCTGTTTTAAGAAATATGCGGGTCTATACAAGAGGTCAGCTAAACAGAACTCTACTTAAAAATAAATGTTAACAAAACAAGACTTCAGAATGGATCCCAAAAGTACCTACTATCACCTTTTCTTAACCTCTTTTCCTTGATTGAGACTGAGGAAGGGTGGGTAGGAGCACACATGAGGACTCAGGAAAATAAAGTGGAGAATCCAAATGAACTTACACTAGCCCCCTCAACAATGGGATGCTGAATGTCTCTACAAAATATGTGTCTTACTTCACCAAAATCTGTTCTTACGCTGTTGATTTATGCAGGACACATAAATGGGAAAAATATTGCTTCATTATAAAGGTTTGAGTTTTAAATAAGGAACACATAGGGTCAAATTTGCTAACGCTCTCTGGCAACGTTAAAAAGCTTCTGGACTTTGGCACAGTGTCAGTATTGTGACTGAAAGTTGTGAACAAGTTGTGTTGTGTTGTGTTGTAGTTCTCCACTGTGTACTGAGTCATGCTTTGAGAGCAAATACTTATTTCACTCAATGACATGCAAATCAATTTATAACTTTTATGTAACTTTTATGTGAAATAGAAGTGTCTGAAACATGTTCAGCACAGATGCAGAACTCACCCACGCAGTTTGTGTTTGCGTTAGGGTACATTCGCAGCGCCAATAGCGACTATGTGCAGGAGCAGATAAAAACTGCACACTGTATATCTCGTCAGTTTAGTTCTGCAATGCCAGAATTTACAGACATGCACCATTTTATCTTGTTGCTACTAACACGTGCAAAACAGAAAGCTATCCACATCCTCAAAAATGTAAATAGACAGCCGCCTCCAGAAGAATACACAGGGTAATTAGGTCAGTCAGAAATTTGCCCCAGAGTTTGTGTCCCCCTGAGATATCCTTTAGCCATACACATCCCAGACTCCAAACGTCTACAACCGATTTGGAGAGCGATGACTTAGCGTGACCTAAAGTGCCAAAATAAACATATTAATTAAAACTTGATTCAAATGAACTCAGCACGATTAGATGTTATGACACTGCTTTTCGGCAGGCACACATGTGTGAGCTGACTGTCACACGCGCCGTTCGTTACAATACATCATACACGATGTGGTGTGGTGCATTTTTCTGTGGTGCATCTACAGTATAAATGTATATAAAGCAACTGAATGAGCACTGTCTGTACACCATAAACAGCAAATTTAAAAAAAAGGATGTTACTGTGAGATCACTTACTGCACCAGTGTGACCCCACAAGCTGAGTGTTGCTCATTTGAATCCGGACCCGATGAGGGAGGGGTGGATCTGACAGAGAAACCAAGAGACACTGTATGCACGCAGTCTAATGATGTGTCAATCACACAGCCCAGGTTATCCTGCTTTAGCCTCCATTTTCACTCTGATTAGGGCCAAAATAAAAATTGTATTGTATTCAATAATACTTTAAATCAGTGACTGAGAGCATAAACTCAGCAGGAAAGTGTTTATGGTCATAGATCAAGTTATTTTCCCATAAAACAGTGCATCTTCTAACCCTAAACCAGAGGAGAGTTGTTAGAAAAAATGCAAGTTTAAGCCACTTATCGCTCCACTTTTCAGTCAATACAATTATCCCTGAGAGAAAAAGCATGTTGATGAGAGTGACATGATAGATTTTAGAGAGGGATTTGGTTTGAAAAAACCTTTTCATTAACACAGACATTGAATATGAGCTACAATACACTGTTTCATCAGTACAGACAGTGTTGTTAGACACGTAAAATCTGTTAATTCTGTGAGTCAATGAGATTAATCGGATATTTAGACTTCAGAATGCACAAGAAAATTCTATAAATATTCTATTTAAAAACCTGCATTGATTTTCTGAAACCCTGCGTCAGTCGCTGCCTTCAGTTGCAGCTGGTCTGTGAGGTGTAACTCACGGTGGGGTTTAATTAAAACATGCCTGCTGCTGCGTCAGTGTGTGTCCCTAAGTTACAGCGAGATGCAGCGGGGTGCTTGACCCTCGGTGACACTGGGATGTGAAGGGAGAAAATGAAAAAAAGAAAACAAATAAAAAGAGGAAACGGAAGAAGGAAACGGGGGTAGGGAAGGAAAGAGGAGAAAGGAAGAGACGGAGGATTGAAAATAAAGGATGAATAGAGAAAATAGAGAAGGAGGCAGAGGGACCACGCTGGCTGTAGTAAATCTCTCTGTAGCAGTGGAGAGAGAGGAGAGAGCTGCAGCCAGATTTATGGCTGCATGCTGGGGTAATAAGAGAATGGACTGGATCCCTTTTAGTGGCCCCCTTCACAGCACTGTAGTGCCTACAGCTGCTATCTGAGCGACCTCCCTGCTGCTATATGATGATTTATATACTCTGTGATCTGCCACAATACGCACACCCTTTAACCTAATGCGATTTACACTTCTTGTCAAATGTAGGTCAGTGGCTCCTGTCTTGTCCCGGCAGACCCGGTTCTGCCAACTGTATCAGGTGATTGTCTGCTGCCATGGAGATAAAAAATGGAGCTGGCTCTGGTTTAGATTTTTTGAACACACAGGCAGGCAGTTTTCAAGTACGTGCACGTGCAGAGATGCACCCGTGGAGATAGAGGGAAAAAATAACAATATAATGGCTACGGCGATAATAAGGCCCTTCCTCCTTCCTTCTTCCTGTTGATATCAGACTGTTTTTCTTGTCCACACGTGCAGCCTCATAGGCAGAAGCAAAACACAGAAAAAGGAAAAAAAAGAAATGAAGATAATAATATGTGGATATCCGCCCTGCCCATAAAGCACAAGGGAAAACTCAATAACTGAGAATGAAGATCTCACTTGCTTTGGGAATTTCTCTGTAAGGGTTTTAAAGCAGTGGAAAACTGTTAATCCAATAATGCAATCACTTGCATAATATTTGGCTCCTTTTAAGGGTATATGGAAAGTTTGGTCTCAGTTATACAAGGAGCACATACTGAGAAATGCTAGATTTGCATGTTTGTCCACCTGTGGACGTATTTCTCTCTGATTTTCTGTTTACTCACACAAGTATGGGGAGAACATACAAACTCTACAGAGCCAGTGGATTCAAACCCAGGGCCTTCACTCTGGGAGGTAACAGCGCTAACCACCACACCATAGTGCTGCGTGTGTTAGTGCAGTGACTCCGGATTGGAAAATGCTGAAATGCAAAAAAAAAAAGTGAACAGCCACAAGCTTATTTATTTTTTCCAAAAATGGCTAAACTCGATGCAGAGCAGCTGACTGTGAAGGCACCACAGAAATGACAGAGACTGAAGAAGTCCAGAGACGGTCCTGAGAGCTCAGTGCGCTGGAACATCACTTAAACACGTGCAAACAGACACAACTCAAGCAAATTACGGAAACAGCTTCACCACTTTGACAACACAGAACCGACTGCACCGGATTTTTTTCCTGGGACACCAAAAACTGTGTAATAGTTTGCAACTGATGAAGTGGCTGAAATCAAATGTGCATTTGTGATGTTGGAAAATGAGCCTGTGAAGTTTTTCAGTTAGTTTTTAACTCTCACTTCACAAGTATTAAAGGATTATAACAAAAAGCATGTCCAAGTAGATCCATCTGTGGCTTATAGTTTGTAAGAGTGCGTCGCTGTTTTTGTTACGAACACTCACATAAGGAGGCTGCGCCACAATGTGCCGACGAAGGCACAGAAGAAGGAAACCAGAAGGTAGCAAACATGCATGTAAACAATGCAAGTTATGAAATATTGTGAAGCTGTCATTACATTTTTGAATGCAGAACTGGAATGCTTTGCTTTAGATTTCACTTCACACATGTGTGTATATCAGCAGGATTTTTGTTCATGTAACAACCACAAATGCTACTTCTGTGCCCCCCCGAGTCACCACACAATTATTTTAGTGAATGATGTAAGCGAAGTCCCAGCAGTATTGTATTAGCGAGATCTGACATTTTGTAATTATAGTTGGGCTCATGATGGGTGAGAACAAAATCCCATGTTGACAGTGACCCTCAGGGCAGCCATGGTTAGGTCTGACTTCACCTGGACTTCTATGACGTCTGTCTGGTGGTATTAAAAGTTTTCCCAGAGGGAAATACCAGTGTGGCATTGTGAATGCACCAGTGCTTTCAGCAGAAGAAAAACCACAGTTGGAGATGACATCGATACAAGTGCAGTAACTTTTATAGGGAAGGGAGGGGAGGGGAGGGAATGGAGGGAGTTACTCTGGTTTCTTATTACAGAATATAAGATGGATACAACCTCAATCCAAAAAAGTTGGAACGCTGTAAATGAAAACAGAATGCAATGATTTACAAATCTTATAAAGCCACATTTGATTCACAATAGAACAGAGAAAACACATCAAAGGTTTGAACTGAGGATTTGATGGCAGCAACATGTCTCAAAAAAGTTGAGATGGGAGCAACAAAAGGCTGGAAAATTAAGGTGTGCCAAAGAAAAACAGCCATAGGAACATTTTGCAACTAATTAGGCTCATTTAGGGTCAGTAACATGATTGGGTATAAAGAGCATCATAGAGAGGCAGAAGTAACGATGTGCAGAGGTTCATCAATCAAGCAAAAAAAATAAAGTGACAAAGAAGACTGAAGACTGTTGGGCAGCCACAAACCTATATCGGACAGGAATGGGACAACATTCCAAAGCCCAGCAGCTGCTCTCCTCACTTCCCATAAACACGACCTGTCCCAGCTTTTTGAGACCGTGAAATTCAAAATGATTTTTTTTTTTATAGTACACCCCCCCCCATGACGCTGAACAGGCTAAACAGAAGACAACAGATGGATGGATGGATGGATGGATGGATGGATGGATGGATGGATGGATGGATATTTATTATATGACATGTCCCCAGCATCACCTTGTAACACATTTTTTCAGAAACAATTGTTTGTGACTCAGCTGACCTTTAACAGGGCAGCTAATACAAGGCCCCTCGCCTTTAGACAGCAATTGCAACTATTAGCTACTGCCTGTCTAAAGACGAGGGAGATTTACTGCTATGGTTGACAGTCCTATAGCAGGTGGAGGAACGCAATGAATTATTGAAATATTTAGTGGCTTGGGTTAGTCGGACTCAACAGTTAAGTGATAAGAATAATAAAGCTTTGCTTTCTATGACATATTATTCAAATGTAGCATCACTTAAATGTTTGGTGCTCTGCTGAAGGCTGTAGACCTTCACTAGCCAGCAGTGTGGCGTATGCTGTGGTTCTCTGATGACATGACACCACGGTCACCGTTGCCAGAGCAAAGTAGTTGCGCAACTTATATGTGATTTAGAGTGGATGACAAAGAGGTGGAGGGTGGTTCTCAGGTCTCTAGATTTATGGATGCTTGTCCTAAGCAGCCTCATCCAACAGTTTTGCTTTTACAAGCTATCATTTCACCCGACGCTCTGCTGGGTATTGACCTCCCGAAGGCTGTTCCAGTTTAAATATTGCAGATGATCCAGTCTTACTTTTAAAGGTAGGTTTAAAAAAACACAAACTATAATCATGTGGTAACTTTATTGCAATAGTAACTGAAATCATATCTATGGCAATTAAGTTAAATGTTAAATGTATCATAAAAAGGTTCAGGAACACTTTTGTATTTTGAGAAATAGTATCTTTTATGTTCTTGCCAAAGTACGAGAAGATTAATACGACTTGTGCTGAGTGGGAGCATCAGTTAGTATAAAGATTTGTAACGGAGAAAACCTGGTTTCACATAAATAAATGTATATGTATGCAGCAACTTAC
>VUQJ01000187.1:11645-26233 GCA_015108635.1 Andinoacara biseriatus
ACTTACCTTTTTCATTTTTTTTTTTTTACATCAACAAATTTGATAAATTAAATAAAACATATTGACTTCTGGCTCTGCTTCTGTACTTCAAGCATGGTTGTAAATTCAGCATCTAACTCTTATTTTATCCAACAAGTCCTAAACAATCATATTGGGTGTGTTTTCGCCCCGTGTGAGTGTCCTCAGAGCAAATCTGTCCACTCTAAAAACCTAAAAACATCTGCATTAGGTGAGTGGAGCGTAACAAAGAAACGCATCTAAATTTGACCAGGGACCATTTTATTTGCTCTTTGTTTAGGTTGAACCACCAGAACTACTCGGACAAAGATCGTAATCTGGGAACCCAAAAAAAGAGAAAACTTTTACAACATTAAACACATGTTTCTTGGTTACCAGTGTGCTAATCCCACACCACCTAAAGGTGACAACACTGCTCACATTGCTAGGTCACTTCACTTTAAAAATCCTAAGCTTGCATGAATGGCGTTGTGTTTTTGGTGGCGGCGGTGGTGGTGGTCATCTGGTCAGACACTTCTCTCCTTATACTGACATTTCAGTTAACTTCAGCTGACACTTTGTGTCCCCATCTACTTCTAACATTTTGTAACTGTAGGCTCAGTGTAACATCAGCCCCAAATCTCACGGGAGCATAAACACACACATAAATCAACACTCCGCCTTCAGGATTTCCTGAGGCGACATTCACTGATGTCAACTCATCACATGGGTTAAGGCTGACTCTCAGTGTGTAACAGGCGTTAGGACATGAGAACTACTTCTGGTCTTGTTTCTTTTTCACTTTGTATATCATACATACTTTTTCTTGCTCTTCATCCATCAGTTTGTAGGTTTAGCCTGAAGCTAAAAACATCCCAAGGGGAAACTGCATGATCACAGCCTCTTAAACCTCCTCAGTGTAATGCACTCTATTTTTCCTTTATTGATCTTCATCTTTTGTGTGTGTCTGGTGAGGGATGGTGGATGCCGTGCGTCACGACGAGATGTGACAACATCATTTTCTCACTTTGCTACAGATTAATTAGCCTTGAAGATCAAACAACCAACCAAACGAACCCCCCCCACCACCACCACCACCACCACCACCACCACCAACCAAGAAAAAATTAAGAAGGTCCAAATCTGTCTGAATGCTGACTGCTTTGTACCATCTGACCAGCCTACCATCAGACACAAAGGTAGCCTATCTGCCATGGGAATACCATCTGTTTAACATGCTGGAATCAGAGGCACATGTTTCCAGGAGCAGTTTTGAGGGTCTTTGACATTTCAGTCAGCATCTGTTTCACAGTGAACTCTCATAAGAATCTAAACTAGAGATAGGAGCTGAAAAGTGCGATAAGATGCAGATTAAGATCTGGTGCTGGAATTTAAAGCTCTCGCTGATGTGTCAGAGCTTATTGAATTGAATCAGATTAACAGGACAGAATGAGATTAAAACCTCGACAGTGTTTCAAGAAAGGCTAGAAATTTGTTAAAACAAAGATACAATGATCCAGACCGTAACAGTATTTAAATTATTTGCATTATTTGATAACATATACACATTAAGTCAATAAGCTACTTTCAGGTGGGTCACCACAGCAGCATGTTTGATTTGGTAAAGTTTTACACTCTGACGCAACCCCAAAGGGTTTATGTTAGTATAGCGACACACATGATGTAAATAAAAGAATCAATAAATCATTCACACCTGTTTGCATGTTTTTAACTGTAATGCCTGGCCAGTCAATACTTGAGGCTGAAAAAACTATGCAACTTTTTTTTCTTGTTTTTGGATAAAAAGTGTTTTTTCACTGATCGCCGCAAAAGTAGAGAAAATATACTTTTTTCCAAATTTTTCTTCAGACCTTTAGGTTTTTGTGTAATTTAATTTAAAATGTTAGAAATGTCTTCATCCTGGTCACAAAAAAAAGGGCGGGCGGGGGGGAGAGAATAACATATTCTCTACCCGGATGCATAAGTAATGACTTCAAACACTTAATACACAGGAACAAATATTGTTACACATTGTAATGCTTAATTTTTACTGTTCAGTTTGACCTGTGAATATATCGCCTCCAAGTGGTGAAAACCACATTCACAATGCCGCAAAATGTTATCAAAAAATACACTGTGTAAATACTTCAAATTATCAGAGATGTCGACACTCCTTGAAAAAATAAAATAGTGTTTGAAACCACATGGGAACTTTTCAGAAATTATTATAATATGTTTAACTGGATCACTTTTCTTTCCCGCTGTGGTCTGAGACGGGGTAGGAACCATCATCTGTTGCTTGTTTCCTCAAGTGGAGACGGACGAGTCATTAAAGGAGCGAATCAAAATGGCGAACCAAGAGGAGTCAGTGAGGGAGTTCGTCGCTGTAACTGATGTGGATGAAGAGAGGGCCCGGTTTTTCCTAGAATCTGCCGGCTGGAATCTGCAGGTACGGCTTTTCTGCGCTTTTCCATGGAGCTGCGGTGGACTGTACGACAGATCCTCTGAAAGAAACTCCGGTTACAGGGCATGGGTCAGACTAATAGCTCGTCGGCTAACGTTAGCCGGTTTTGCCGGTTATTTGTGCAAGTCACTCTTTGACAATGGCCGGACTGCTTCCCGTCATCAGTAACAATTCATCTCTGCAGTTAGTCAGCTGACACCGTCACGCTTACAGTAACTGCTGCTGTCTTGTCATAAATGAGATTATTAGGTTTTGTCTAAACTGGTCTTCTGTAAGCCCATTGACCCGTGCTAGCTAGCGTTAGCCAGCAACGCCAAATTAATGGTTGATATTAGTGTCTACCTTCTAAAGCTGAAGTATGGGCTGCTCCATAGGAAAATGACGTGCATGTATGTATGTGGGTAGGAAAATGAACACGCATCCACAGTGATTGTGTAGTTTAATACTGTAAGATGGTAACGCCGATATGGTTTGTTCACAGTGCCAGCGTGTTCAGTGTACAAAGAGAAAGAGAAAATAAGTAAAACTGCGACTCAGTCTTTTAATCTTTGAAAATTTTTGGTACAAGCTCCTGACTGAGGTGTTACTTAAACGGTGCACGATAATATACGGAGCTTGTCAGACGGTGAAGCTCTGCCTGCTTCGTGCTGTTACATTAGCATGTAATTTTGCCTCCTCAGCTTGCACTCGCCAGCTTCTTTGAGGACGGAGCTGATGATGACATAGTGACACTTCCCCAACCAGAGGGAGGCACCTCTGTGTCCCGATCCGCAGGGCCCAGGTACAGTCTCCGGCCTGTCAGTGCTTTAATCATAATGTACTCACACGTTTATATGGGAGAAGTCTGTTTTGTTTCTAAGTAACTTGCACCATTTTATGTTCAGTAATCAGCCCAGAGTAACCTCCTTCAGAGATCTAATGCATGAAGCAGAGGATGAGAGTGATGAAGAGGAAGGCCAAAGGTAAGTTTACTTAAGTGTTTGTTGTCATTAGTAAATGTGTCACTTCATTTAAAAGTGTCAGGTGAGAAAATATGACCACAGGGCTCTCAGGTTGACTTATAGAAAAGCTTTTGTGTGTCAAGGATACTTTGCAGCAAAGGAGATGAATATCTTTTTGTGTTGGAGACCTTTCACACTGTTGTGACAATTCAGACATTGCTGTCTGTTTGAGCTCTGCATGGATGGCACAAAGTCGCACCTAGTGGGTGTGATTCCAGAATGCACCAAACTATTTTTGGTCGTACCTCACTCTCTGGGAGCCGGTCGCTTTCCTGCAGTGTCAACAGATTCTGCTGTCGAGGGAGTGCAGCGAACTGGTTGTTAAGGGCCTGTGTAGGGGTACCGATTATCTTTTATAGTCCCTTTTCATTTCATGCAGCAAGCAAACGGAGCTTAAGAACCCTAACTATTTTATTCCCAAATCAGTAATACTGTCATTTGTAATTTACATTTTTTCTAGTTGTTTTGCAGTGCACGATGGCTTTTGGCATAGTTTGGTGAGGGCATTTCTTTGATCTGAATGGGACTTTACTGTGTAAAATTCAAACATTGCAATATTGAACAAAACCAGTTTCAGGGACATGTTGGTCCAGCTAGCAAGCGTAAAGCACTGTAATTTTATCTGCTTTTGCACAAATGGAAGTGACAGCAGGAGCACTAGAGAGGAAACAACAAGACACAAAAAGTGGATGGTTTTGGAGGTGGTGGCCATAGACCATTGCCCTCTCCTTATCCCCCCTTGACAGATCTTTTTTTTTTCCCTCTAGTTTTGCTTTTTGCTGGTGTGCTTGCCACTACTGGTAGGGTGAGATGATACATGCAGCTCATTCAGGTTGCACAGGTAGTCCAGTGTCTCCAGGTTGGCATATCCAGTTTCCAAAGTCTGGAAATACCAGGATACAGGCTGTTATACAAGAAGACAAGGCTGCAGAACGGGTGCTTGTGGCAGACTGGCAGCTCTGGTGTTCTCTGGTGAACTGTTCATCTCTCCTTGTATATAACTTCTCTCCTGATATTCATACTCTTGACACTGTGAAGACATAGCAAACCTTCTTGTGACAGCATGAATGGATATACAAGTCTTGAGGAGCTGCAGGTATGGTCCCATGCTACCAGACAAAGACACTAGGAGTTATAATGATCTGCAAAACATTTCACTCTGTGGTTGTGTCCTGTTTTCGCCTCCCTCGTGTACCAAAGTATGGGATTCACAATGGTTTATGCTTCCTAACTGGACAAATTTATGTCCCTGAAAAAATTATATGTCTGTGTTTTTACTTTGTTTGCATTCAAGTGACAGATATTAACACAAGACACAAGAATCATGTAATGTAGCACTGATAGCCACTTAGCTACATTATGCAATTTTATAGTCTGGCTACATTATTTTTCTTGTCTCTGACTGCATTTATTGTTCAGAACAATGTGCACACGCGTGGCTATCCCAACACCTGTCTCCAGTCCAACAGTGTGTTCACGTTATTGCTTTGAATAAGAGTTGTCCCAACAGTGAACTACTATTGTACGCTGCAAAGATCCCACCTGCTCAGTAGAGGTGTTCTGGTTGTTTTTGCCTATTTTTTCCTTTATGTACAAATACATTAAAGCTATGAAAAGACATAGTGAGCAAAAAATGCTATGTCAGCTTGTCCAAACCCCTTGAAGGACTTGACTTTTCATAAGGCTCACTAATGAAGTGAAATCATTCCAGGCAATGACCTCGTGAAGCTGGGCTACATACAGCATGTCCTTGATTCAGTCTTGCTGAAATGAGGTTTTAGGTCAACACCTGGGGTTACCTGTGTCGATTTCTTTTGCTGTACTAATGTCACTGCTGTAGCACAGGTGGCACATGTTATGTGATCAGGCTTGATTGTCTAAAGTCCTTATGCTGTTTATTGTTATCAGCAGCATCAGGAAAGAAGACCTGTTCTGTAAGCTGACAAGATCTTATACAGATCTTGTAGTCCTCACATATAACTGCTGTAATCTCTTGCATTTACCTTTCAGCTATAATACAGGAGTGATGTTTATGCATCATTACAATCTTTTTGATCATAGCTGGATTCATGACATCTTGGTACCTTGTGTCCTGTCACGTTTGTTTCTTTTTGGGTTAGTATCATACAGCTACACTGCACACAGTGGATCGAGCGTCACATACATCCCACCCAGCTGTTTGACATGAGAGTGCAAGAAAGGGAGGAAGACAGAAGCGATATGAACTTGTTCATTTTTTTGTTATTTAAAAAAAATGTGTTTCTTGGACAATTACATTGTATTTATTGCTAGTAACATCTGTATTACAGCTGATAACAGCAGTCTGTGTTCTTCTCTACAGCCTCTGTGGCCTCAGGGTAGTGGCACCAGTTTTGACTGGCTGCATGTTGCGGTCGGAGATCCTCCAGCTTTCAGCGAATCTCCAGAGCAAAAGAAGCACCACTGTTTGTGGTCCAAGATATAGGAGTTACCTGACGAGCCTGCAAATAAGAGGAACAGTAGATGGGAAGGACCAGAGCTAGCTGGTTAGAAGCAAGTGAACTTTAAAAATAAGAGCAAGGGGATTGTCTAATAATCACCTGTCTTCTTAGTTGAATTTGGAAAAAAAAAATCACTAAATACATTTTGGTGGCCTACACAAACATTCTAATATTACTCCTAAAAATCATATTAACCTGCACATAGACAGATTACACATACACACACACAGTCTTTCTGTTTTCATTCCTCCAAGAGAACTGTGCCATCTGCAGTCACAGACAGTTCCTTTGCTCTGCAGGACCACTCCAGCCAGATCCTGTGCTGCACTTCCAATGTCGTCAAGATTGAACAAGGACTAGTGCAGCCAGCTGTAGTCCCAGATTGTCCAGTTGTAGTTCACCAGCAGGACAATAGACTCGCTGGAAACAGTTTTTGTAACAAAGTACATGGGTTTTAAAGTTTTTTCCAAGGAGCACATCTGTTTTTGATACCAACCAGTTCTTCACAGCTGCAAACATTAGTCACAGTTTCTCACACTGACATGCTGTGAACCTTGTTTTTGGGCAGTGCATTATTCTCTTTCTCAGTTTTCTGCTCACATTATGAAAGAATTCCTAACTAGCTTTATTCCCACCCTGTCAGGTTTTTTGCAGGAGGATCAGAGCGCAGTGGACAACAGATTGTGGGACCCCCCAAGAAAAAGAGCTCCAATGAAGTGGTAGAGGATCTGTTCAAGGGGGCAAAGGAACACGGAGCTGTGCCTTTGGACCGCAGCGGGAGAGGACCGGGAGAGCCCAGCAAAGCTAGGGTAAAGTGAAGCTCCTGTGAACAGCTGTTCATATCAGGCTTCTTCTTCTACTGTCATATGTCTTTCCTGTTATCAGGTTTTTGGATCTAAATGGGTTACATGGTGTTCTAATTGTACCTGGTGTTCTAGGCATTTGTTGGTGGAGGTTACAGGCTAGGAGCAGCCCCCGAGGAGGAGTCAACTTATGTGGCTGGAGAGAGACAAGCTTCCAACAGACAGCAGGATGTGAGTATAGATTTTCGTAATTCAGTTCTTGCATTTCTCTGCATTTGTGAAACCTCTTTAGGTTAGACTTTCAGCCAATAAAAGCCTGGGACTCTTAGGTTTGTAGCACTAAAATAAGGCAGTAACAGATGGAGGCAGATTAATCCTATTCCAGGAACCCTACTAACCATTAATCAAATACTGAAGAGCGTTCTCATAAGTAGAGTCAAATACTACTTTGTTGGTAAGAAGCCAAGACATTTGTTGTGTTGTTGTATAAATTGTACTCAGGGTCATCTTGCAAAGCATACCAATGCTAAAAGGCATGATGCAATTAAGTTGTTGTTCTTTGTTGTGTTATTTCAAAAGGTACATTGCTCTAAAAATACCTCATAAATCTGTGACAATAAGTAGGCAATCCAGGGGTCAGCCTCACCACTGAGACCAGACAAATCAGACAGTCTGTAGAAGATGTGCTACAATTTTATTATTATTATTTTTTAATCAAGCCTTAATGCACTCTGCAGATCATGGTTTTGATGAAACTTTATGTATTTATATATACATGTGTATGTACATGTGTATAATTCACAAACACAGATCATCACCTTTGCTTCTTGAAATACAAGCTTTTGGAGAGGAGTGGCTATTCCTTGGTTGAGTGTACAAATTGTTTTCCCTGCCTCCATCCATCCTCTTGTCTACTTCAGGGTCACAGTTGGGCTTGAGTCTATCCCACCTGTTATAAGGCGAGGTGTAGGATACACCCTGCACAGTCTATTGCAGGGCTAACACAGAGAGCAATTATTAACACTCAAATTCACACCTACGGCCAATTTACCTAACATGCACGTACTCTCTGGAGTACCCAGAGAGAACCTATGCAGGCTTCACACAGAAAGGCCCCAGCTGGCCGGTGGATTCAAACCCATTCCTCCATTTTCCTACCATCGTACCGAAGCTCATAACTACAAATCAGTGGTTCTGCTTGCTGTATTTTGTCGAACGGGCAATTCAGCACATGCAGGACGTGTGGAGGGCAGCAAGTCTGGTGTCAACAGCAGATTTGAGGCAAGCTGTCACCAAAACCAAGACCTGGATTTGGATTCCTTGTAGTCAATTTAGTGATTTATTATAGGAATGCAAAGGAAGAGGCTTTGATATGTGTGGGACTTACATCCATATTGAATTACCTGTGTGTGTGTGTGTGTGTGTGTGTGTACTCTTTAGGTACATGTGGTGCTTAAGCTGTGGAAGTCTGGTTTCAGTCTGGATAATGGTGAACTCAGAAGCTATGATGATCCTGGGAATGCCAACTTCCTTGAAGCAATCAGAAGAGGGTGAGAACAGTTCCACATGTGTTCTTGAGGGCACAATATTTGTGTTTCAGTGACTCACTGTTCTGTGCACATTATGAGTCCCATATTCACCTGTTCATCCTCACCCTGCAGGGAGATTCCTCTTGAGTTGAGGCAGCGGTCTCGAGGGGGCCAAGTCAACCTAGACATGGAGGACCACAGGGATGAGGACTTTACCAAGCCCAAGTTGGCCTTCAAAGCCTTTGAAGGCGAAGGACAGAAGCTGGGGAGGTGAGGAGGATGTTTCATTTGACATTATACTTGTATTCTTTCAGCAGAGCGCGTTCCTTGCCTGGTAAAGAATCCTTTTTCAAAATCGTGGATCTAGATCGTCGTCCGAATCGCCACCAAAATTTAATCAGTTGTTCCTTGTACCACCCCAACAACTCCAGAAAAGTTTATTGAAATCTTTTCATAATTTTCCAAGTTATCCTGCTAACAGACAAAGACGACTGAAAACATAACCTCCCTCCATCTATCAGTGGGCAAGTTAAAGAGCAGCAACTGTGTTCAGTACAAGCTTGATTTATATAAAAACTGGTGAAGCAGTCTGACTTGTTCAGGATCAGAATCAAAGGACTGGTTTCCATGAGTCATGTAACTGCAGCTTTTCTGTTAATCTGCTTTAATCAATACATGCTGACATTGTTTACATCGGTAATGTTTTTATATATAATGATTCGAATAAATATATTTAATACATGCAATTCAGGTAAGGTTTATGCAACTTACTCGTACTTAAAACAAAATGAAAGATTAATATTTAGGATCATTTACTGTCACATGCAGGCCCACAGCCGGTCTGGAAAAATCTTTAAAAAAAAATAACACTGTTCGGTTCTGAGAAGGTAGAAAAAGTTTGAAATTTAAAATGGTTTTATGCTGACGTAGCTCTGATTTTATTTTTTTATTCTTCAGAAATGGCTATTCTTTTAATGGAATTCCCTTTTTCTAAAACGTAATCAAATAAAACAATTCACATATAGGTTTGTTCACAATATGCATGACTATCACTTTTAAAACCCGAGTCTGTGAGGTGGATTTGGGAAAAAGAAGGCACCAGTCTGAGTCTGAGCTCAATCTGCCTGGATACTCAGTAATTGTTCTAATTCACACACATCAAAAGCTTTTTACTTAGATTAACATCATACATGCAGAATATTTTCAAAAAATTGTGATGTGGTACAATTTTATAGGCTGGTGGTTATCTGAAAATTATACAGAATCTCAAAGGTGAAAATGGAGCATTTTCTCAGGCCATGAAATCACCTGCTTTCCACAGGACTGCAGGAGCATGTAATTCAAATAGTTAAATCTTTAATATCCCGGCACAAATGGAATATAAATTACAAATTAAAGCACAGCATGGTTTTTATAGAAATAAGGTTTGAAATGAGAGGACATGGCTGAAAAAAAGTCAGAAAGAAATGGAGCCGTAAACGTGCTGCTGGAACGTTTCAAGGAAAGTTACCTAAACCGAGTCAGTGCCTGCTTTATTCTTCAGAAGCTGAAATGCAGTTTAAAACAAAAAGTTTACCTTAAGTGTATTTTTTGCACTCATTAACCTCTGTTGGAGTTTTAGGTCATGTTTTTTCTCTCTTCCCTTCAGCGCCACTCCAGAGCTGGTGTCAGCTCCCCCCACCTCTCAGCAAGACCAGGCTGCCAACGAGGCCCAAGCCAGTGCCTCAGTGACCCTCGACCCCTCCCAGCCTATCACTAACATTCAAATCCGACTGGCCGACGGTGGCAAGCTAGTCCAAAAGTTCAACCATACCCACAGGTGATTTTCTACTTGACGTCAGCTTGTACACAAAGCTGCTCTTGTTTCTGCAGGATGTGTTGGCAGAACTGTTTAAAACAACAAGAGCTGCAAATATTTGGTCTCAGTTTTTAAACCAGCTTAAAAGGTTAAATCTGTTTGATTGTTAAGGCAGAGACTTTGTGTCGCTTGGAGTGGTTTATTAGGGACACGAGGATCAATGGGGTGAATCAGTGAATTATAATCATATACTGTGAATTTTATCACAGGAAATGTCAATATTACCAGTAGTGAGAAGCCAACTTGTCTGTCACATTGATAAGTTACAAGTTGCAAGTTGAGTGTTTGGGGACTATTTTTAGATTTAGTAATGAGTGAGTGCCTTTTTTTTTCTTTCTCTGTAGGTTTTAGTTTACAAAAACAGTTGCTGTGGTTTTACAGTCTCAGAAGGGTTGAAATCACAGCTGTGGTTGAACTGAATGTGAGGCCTGGTTTTTATCTGTTTCAGGTCAGAGAGTTCAGTAATAACGCTCAAAAACAGCAGATTTTCCCACCTTTCAAAGTCACTACAGACTCCAATTTAAAATGATCCAAACATTAAAAAGAGGGATGGAGCTGAAGTGTATTTATTGAAAATATTCAAACTAATGGCTGTGAAATTTAGCAAAATGTAGTTTTTCTTTAATTTTCATCTCTACTTTAACTACCACCAGTATATTTACACACATGCTGTTTCCACCAACACAAAACATGTTTTTAACAAAAAAAGGTGGAACAGGTCCACATTTAAACTGTGGAAACACAAAGACTGTGGATGGATTTGGTCCAGTTACTCTCCTGATATTTAGCTTGGTCAGTGCTACCAGGAATGATCGAAGAAGGTTGAGTCAATCCTTTATCTAAAACTAGAAGCTAACATCGAATTTCTTCCTGTAATGGAAACCTCATTTCCTGTCCTGATGTGTCCTGTTGTTTCTCAGGGTGTCTGATCTGCGGCACTTTGTGGTGGCGGCCCGGCCCGCCATGGCTGCCAGAGAGTTTGTCCTGATGACCACGTTCCCCAACAAGGAGCTGATGGACGAGAGCCAGACGCTGCAGCAGGCCAACCTCCTCAATGCTGTCATCGTCCAGCGGCTACAGTGAGGATGAGAGAGGAAGAGCAACCCCTAACCCACCCCCACCCCCCCAGCTCCCCCCTCTCCCAGTGGTGTGGCTGAGCATCTGCAGCCCTTTGAAACCTGCTGTTCCTTTTGAGGGAGGAGAAAACACAGACTTATGTATGGACTTCTAATTTCTGAATTTTGTTTTTCTAAAGTCAAACTTAACACTGCATCACAACCCTGCCCCCTCCAAATTCTCCCCCTCTCCCTGTCTGTGACAGATTGTAACGGGGAGGAAACTAAAAATCTTCCAGAATGGAACAGAGTTCACGTAAGAGCCTGTCGGAGCCTGCAGACGCAGTCCAGCTTGCTGAACGACAGTTTAGTTATAAACATGATCACTAAACATTTGTCTGTTTACCATCAACCCTTTTTTTTCTTTTTCTATTAACATTAACTCGGCCCGTCAGCTGCTTACAGTCAGTGGCAGATCCACGCAGCCACAGATTTCCGCTTCGATTCTGTCTCAACAGCACAAACCAGAATCACGTAAGGAAAGCTAGTTTAGTATCACATGATGAGGCTTTTTGTACAAATTTCCATTTCTCTCCACACATTCTAGCTGGAGGGAAATGTGGAATGATGGAGCAAAAATACTTGAGATTTTTTTTTTCTCCAAACCAACTTATACCAGTAGCCTTACTCGTCTTTATTCACCTCAACAATCACACCTGTCCCTTTTTGTTTAAATGAAGATGGAATTATTTTTTTAAATCAACAGCTCTCATTCTTTTCTTTCTTTTTTCCTCTCACAGATTGTACGTTTGTCCCAGTTAGACGGTGGCATTTTGATATATGAAAACCAGTTACAGTTACCGTGGCTTTATTATTGAACCGATGGTTGAGCAAAAGAACATTTAGATTGTAAACACTGGTTTGTGTTAGCAGAAGTTGAATTCCTAAGATACACTGACATCTTCTATGCATCCTGGGGCAACACAAAATATGTTTGGACCTCTGGTGAAATAAATTCATTTTATGGTTGATGTATAAATAAATTACAGTCTTGTGTTTTTGTTGCTGTTGGTGGGAAGAGGGAGATTTGCTGCTTTTATAAAGTCCAAAAACATGGATTGTAATTATGCCAGGTTTTTGTTAGCAGACTTTCATCATTATCAGCATGATTATGTGAACAGCATGTGTCAGATTATCAGGGATGCAGCCACATTTATGTTGGTTTTCTGAAAGCTTAACTGGATTCTTCTGTTTGTCAGACTTCCCAAAAGGAGTGACACATGGAACTCTTGTGTGTAAAGCTTATATAAAGTTTGGAGTTCAAAAAAATGTACCCACAGTACAGATCGAGAGGGAAACCAGCTATAGATGCCAAAAGCATTTTTCCTGTCAAGCTGGATACGTGATTATTTCTGCTGTAAAGCTGAACATTTTAAATTTGAAGTCTATAGTCACATTTGGAGCCGTTAGTCATTTTGTCACGTCATCGAAAGGAGACTGATGATGTGGTTTTTAATCTAGGAATCCTCCTAGGATTTGGGCATGTCCAAATGGAAGGAGACAATCCCATTTGGACATGGGATTGTTAATCGTGTCTCTTGGCTGGCTTGATAAAACCTCAGTCCCCTCTGGAAAAGCTAACAGTGTTGGCTGGGAAGAGGGAGGTCTGGGCAGCTCCCTGCAACATGTAGGTGGGTGGATGATGGAAGAGTTTTTCCTGTTAAGCTTTGTGTAATATTTTGAGTATTGATCTACTGGCCCTCCTTTTGTTTCAATGGTATTTTATTGTTTGTCTCGCTGTGTTTATTTCTAAAAACCTAAAGTTGTTTTTACCATAATTCCTGATGAGTAAAAAAAAAAATTCCACTTTAAATGTTTCCTGTTAATCTCACATCCAATTGAAGTTCTCTCTAGTTTGAATTAACATTTATCTCAAAGTACACGCACACCCGCACTTCACACTTCTTTTACAGTGGCCTCAGCTACAGTTTAATGACCCATGGAGAAAGTTAGGAAATCAAAACATACAAAGTGAATTAGTGTGGATTCATGTTTCAGTCAGAAGTGAGAGACATGCAATTAAATTTGTCACTGCTGTTTGTGGAGCAGTTGCTGGTGTCCTTGCTGCCCGCAGTGGCCCAAAGTAAACCCAGCGCTGCGTGGTTTGTTTTTCATTTTGAAGGCCTGTTTTTCTGAATATTTTGTGAATTCAATCCTGAGATATGGCAACAATTCTGAGAGATGAAAGTTGTTTTGTTTTTGTTTTTTTCAATGAATTGTTTATATATACTACATTTCAATTCTGACTGGCTCAAACACACTGTTTTCACCTCCATTCAAAACAAATGAGAAGGTTCAACCTACACTTAAAGGGACTTTCCTGAAAGCTGTTGCTAAGGAATCAATACAAGTCTGTAATAGAAAAATAAGTAAAAAAAAAAATTTGATCAGGAGACAGGGACAGTACTTAAAAACACTGCTTACTCCATGTCTTTACACTGATGCTCTATTTAAACAAATCTATCAAAGAAGACATTTCACACTCACTGGACACACCTTCAGTTCCACCTTGTTACTGGCTTGGACCCCCTTTGACTTCAGAACTGCCTTAATTCTTCACGGTGCCGGTTCAACAAGGTCCTGGAAACATTCCTCAGAGCTTCCGGTCCATGTTGACATGATGGTGTCACACAGTTTCTGCTCATCCATGATTTTTTCTTTTGAGTGCAGTGAGCTCACTGTCCTGTTCAAGAAACCAGTTTACAATCATCTGAACTTTGAGACATGGCGCCGCATCCTGTTGGAAGCAGCCATCAGGGAGAAGATGGATGCACTGTGGTCATAATCGACAGTGTTTGAAGGCAATAAAAACAACAAAATAAAACTTTAAAAGGAAATAAAATAAAAGCTAACAGACACACACTGTTTTTAAGTTTAGACCTTTGAGAATTAAAAGGTTTTAAGTTTGTTTTGTTCTAACTGACCTCAGGCCAGCAGGCAGCTCGTTGCAAAGAACAGGAGCACAGTAACTGGAAGCACCCTCAGCGCAACTATGAGCACATTTTCTGCATTGGTAAAAAATTATCTATACAAGAGACCTACATCATTTATATTCTTGGAGGCTTATTTTTTCAATCTTGAGAAGAAGTTATGTGGTATGGACAAGAGTTAGTCTGCCCCACATGATATTACTGTTCTATCTATCTTGATAAAGAAGAGGCCAGCGACTTTTCAATCACATGGTAAAGCATACCCTTTATTATGCTGCTTGGGGACTATCATTTGTCAGAGGAACATCATACTGTATTATTCAAAAAGGTGTTAACGTGGTGCCACATCAGCTCACACCGTGATCTCAGGGCTGAAAGTCAGCGGCCTGGGTTAAATTCTGACCTGTACCC
>VUQJ01000188.1:15855-25855 GCA_015108635.1 Andinoacara biseriatus
ATGCACGATCCCACAGCGGATACAGCACAGTGAAAATTAAAGAGAGACAAAGAACAAGATATTCACATTGTCTGAACATTTAATTTATTAAGGTACTTGTGGGCATGATAAGCTATATTAACTCAGCTGCCACAGGGCGAGAGGCCGGCTGTCCAGCACCTTGGACAGGTCTCCAGTCTACTGCAGGAGCTTTTGTGTCACCAGCTGAAAAAAAAAGCTTTTAATTGTTTGTAATATTGGCCTATAAAGTCCCTCCATTGACTGGCATTAGGTTTTCATGTTGTGATATAGTAAGCTATAAGACAAAGAGTTCCAGGTCAGCGTAGTTGACCTGTCAGTTTTTTTCATATTTGGGAGTTTTTGCAATCAGAATCATGACCTGAAAGCACATATTTGCTTTTACCAGAACAGCTCTAGAAGTACTCTTGTTAATCTTTGTCCTTTTCTTTTTTTTTATTCATTCATTTTGATGTTTGCCCATAAAATATGACTGCCAGGTCTGACAGGCAGGAAGGAATGAGTAAGAGAAGAAGAGAAAGACGAGAGAGAGAATATTCACACACACACACACACACACACATACATACATATATGTATTATGTTGTAATGTATGTGTTTGTGTGTGTGAGCGTGTCTCTGTCATAAAATGTACTCCATAATGAGGGTGAGAAGCCGCAACAGCACCCCCTGGGATCTAGAGGTAAACAGGGAAAGACCCAGGGGCCCAGGCCATCAACAGCCCACCCGGAGGTCAGGAGACCTGTAGCCACACATCTCAATGATAAACGTACACGCAGCCCAGAGAGAGACCCTAGACAGAGCTCCCATGGCAAAAGGGCAAGGGCCCCAGAGAGCCAGAGGCAATGAGCAACTTTATTAGGTACACCTTGATAGCACTGGTTTGGCGCCACTTTGGAGCCTTCAGAACTGCCTAATTCTTCATGGCACATATTCAACAAGGTCCTCAGAGATTTTTGTTTATACTAAAACGATGTCTGCATGATGATCAATGGACTGTTGCTGCACATTTATCAGCTGCATGTACATGATGTGAATTCCATTCCACTACATCCCAAAAGTACTCTGTTGAGATCTGGTGACTGTGGAGGCCCTTTGAGTGCAGTGAACTCATTGTGATGTTTAAGAGACCCGTCTGAGATGCTTTGACCTTTGTGGCACGGTCCTTTATCCTACTGGAAGCAGCCATTCGAAGATGGATACACTGAGGTCAGAAAGGGATGGACATGGTCAGCAACAATACTCAGGTAGGCTGTGGTATTTAAACAATGCTTTGTTGGTACTAAGGAGCCCAAAGTGTGCCAAGAAAATATCCTCCACATCATTACACTGCCAGTGTGTAATCAGCGTGTAATGATGTGGAGCGTGTAATGCCTTGTTGACACCTCTGGTATCAGCAAGGCATTTTTTCACAGAGAACTGCGGCTCACTGAATATTTTCTCTGCAAACCCGAGATGGTTGCGTGGGGAAAATCCCAGGACTTCCTGAAATACACAGATCAGCTCATCAGGTACTAAAAATCATGCCACATTCAAAGTCACTTAAATCACCTTTCTTCCTCATTCTGATGCTCGATTTCAATTTCAGCAGGCTCTCTGAATCAATCTATATATTTTACATACATACTTTCTTTTTTATTTGCTTATCCAACTAGATTCACTGGTTGCAAGGCTGGAGCCCATCACAGTTTCCCACAGTTTGCCATGAAACTGGGTTGCTTTCAGTAAATCATTTCCTCAGCCTTTTCCCAGCAAACATTAAAACGATATATTTAATCAGTGGGTAAGAAAGAGAAGTAAAAGTAAGCTGAACTTCAGCCCAGTCTTCTTTACAATGTGGTTTTAGTTCACTAACCTTTGTGGCAACAGCTCTCTTCCCGCCAAGGTCATGCCAAAGCATTTAATTTGGAGGCCGTTTTCAGCCATTCTGTTGTACATTTGCCGGTGTGCTTGGGATCGTTGTCCTGTTGCATAACCTAATTCCAGCCAAGCTTTAGCTGTAGGACAGATGGCTCTGACTCTGCAATACTTTGGTGTAGAAAGGAGCTCATGGTCGACTTAATGGCTGCACGGTGCCCAGGTTCCATGTTTGCAAAAAAAGAGCCCTCCCCCACCGTGCTTGATATTTGAGATGAGGTGTTTGTGCTGGTATAGTGTGGCTGTGCATTAGGACCAAACATCTCCACTTTGGTCTCATCTGTCCAAAGGGCATTTTTTGTCATTGTCCTGGGTTTCTTACCCAGTGTTTCGTTTTTTAGTCTTTTGTTTATTGTTAAATATCTTTAGCTTGTTTCCTGCTTATGGTTTAGAGTTTGTGTAATCTTTGTTTATCCCCTTAGTGTTTTCTTGAGTGTTTAGTTTGAGTTACTGTGTTTATTATTTTCCCTCAGTGTGTCTTGTCTTTTCCTTCTTTGTCAATTCCCCCAGTTTTACATTACTTGTATCTGCATTTAGCTGGTAGTTATTGCTCCCCACTTCCTTCCTTTTGGTATCATTTTTGGCTCTTGAATATGGTGTTTAGTTTTATGTTCTCCCCTGCCTGCTTGTGTTTGTTAAATACCTGTGTTAATTTGCACCCGCTGTTCCACATTCCACCAATCCTCTTGCCCTTTGCTGTGACATCTGTTATTTTTGCACTGCTTGTTTCCTGCAGGTCTGCTTGTGAGCCTCACACCCCCAACCCCCAACAGCCCCGTTTGATTTATGGACATTGTTGCTGTCACTAGTTGGAATTGTTCTATGCTGGAATAAAGGTTTGTTTTTGTTTATTCACTTGATCTCAGGAGTCAGCATGTGAGTCCAACCTCACACTAGCATGATATCTTTCCAGCTGTCTTGTGGTACAAACCTGAGCCATGCTGCCATATTTATACTGCCAACCCTTCCAAGTAAGGCAAGTCCAGTTTTTTTTCTAATTGCACTTGATTAATTCAATCAGTTCTCCAGAAAATAGCAGCATTCCTGAAAGATTACTTGTGGGGAGAGTAGGCAGGTTTAAAGTTTTTCACTATCTAAAGTCTTTGTGTTTTCCTGCTCAGCATCGGTAATAAGCGTTAAATTCATTAAAAATATATTTATATAGCACGAAATCACAACAAACAGTTGCCTCAAGGTGCTTTATTCTGTAAGGTAAATACAATACAATAATTACAGAGAAAACCCAACAGTCAAAATGACCCCCTATGAGCACTTGGTGACAGTGGGAAGGAAAAACTCCCTTTTAACAGGAAGAAACCTCCAGCAGAACCAGGCTCAGGGAGGGACGGTCATCTGCTGCGATCTGTTGAAGGTGGGGGAGAGAGAGGACAAAAGACTAAAGACATGTTGTGGAAGACAGCCAGAGATTAAAAGTAACTAATGATTAAATGTGAATAAATAAATATTCCGACACAACTTTGTTCTATCATTTTTTTTCTGTTGTCTGCAAACAATTTTACAACAATTTTATTCTATAAGCATCAATGTATGATCCAAAAAAGGACACCTGGACTGTACTTGCCGAAGTCATATCAAATTTGTACATAGACGTTGCCTATGCTTGAATTCTGTTATTGAACAGCACAGTCTGCAACCAGGAAAAATAAAAATTAAAGCAGGTTATGGTCAGAGCTTCCGTTTAAAATTGGCTGGAAGTGACATGTTTTCACTGGTTCTTTTATTCACAGCATGTTTTCAGTGTGATATAGATACTCTGCTTAGTGAATGCCACTTATTTGTGCAGCTTTTGAAGCTGTACTTTATTATAACCACTGAATGAGCGCAAACTATGTGTTGTATTCTCACGGAAATGTGCATGTATTCATTTGGTAATTTAGAAGATGTGTAAAATGCTGTTTTAATTGTTCTAATCTGCTGCTGAGTCTCTTTTACACTGCTGGAATTACAGCTATAGAACACAGAACACACTGAAACTAAAACTAAAGTGATCTCCATGTCTCATTTATTAGGCTGTGGGACAGTAAGCCTTAATGTTTAAATGCATCCAGTTTCAAAGCTCTAATGTGCAGCCATTACCTTACAAGTAAACAGCAACACTGAGAGCGCACTCAAACATAAAATAATTAACTGCAATTAAAATGTTTAATTGCACTAAATCACCAGATTAACAATTTTCTGCAGCGTTAGGTTAATTGGTGATTCTAAATTGCCCATAGGTGTGAATGTGAGTGTGAATGGTTGTCTGTGTCTCTGTGTTAGCCCTGCGACAGGCTGGCGACCTGTACAGGGTGTACCCTGACTCTGTTCCCCTGGCGACCCTGAACAGGATAAGTGGAAGAGAATGGACGGATGTCTGTGCAGGTTCTCAGTCATCCAGGTGATGGTAGCCTTAAGAGCTTGAAAAAAGGTGACTGGACTTTTTAAAGACATTTCACTTTTCATTTAGAATGTTTCTTTAATTCTAAAGCCAAATGGTGGAGTTCCAGGTATGTAAACCTTAGTGTGGGTTGTCCCCTTTGTAGGTGGTCATTGACACTTTATTAATCATGTGCATCATCACATGAGCATGAGGTGTGAACAAAGGTGTGGGTCAATGGCAGCTTTGATCCCAATGTTCACATTTTGGACTGAGAAGACCGATGGTTTGAAAGAGGAGTAAAAGATGCCATCGATGTCCACTGTGAATGACTATCGTTGTACATAGGTGGTGCCTTGCAGCACCAGCTGTCAGCCACCTACACTGCAGTCTTGATATCACTTCCCAGGCTCCTCAACCGCCATTCATACCTTACTTCAGGTGACCTCACGGAGTCACCTGAAGGGTGGTGCAAAGACACACAGTGGTTTCAATCAAAACCCCTGATGGTAATGACCCACACTTTTTTCCACACCTGGCTCATGTAGACCACCTACAAAGGGGAAACCCCAACCCTAGTATTTAAACTAGGGTTTAACTACCTGGGACTCTCCTCCTTTTGGTTTTAGAACTGAAAAAGCCTCTTGGATGAGATGTGCAATATCTTCAAACACTTAAATGAATTCAATCACCTATTTTCAAGCTCTTAAGTTGATGTTCATCACGTTAATCACGTGTCCCTTTATAACAAACTTGCATTTTATTGATACATTTTTTTAGAGATTTTGAATTACCATTTGATGACATCTCTGGAATAGCAGGACATATAAGGACCATTTTCTGTGGAAGCACAGTCATATGATCCATGAAATGCCCCTTTTAGATCGATTAAATGCTGTTAACACCACCCCTTTCATGTGAACGCGCATGGGAAACTCTGGTGTAACTTTGTCCTGATTGCCAGTGTGCCAGGGTAAATGAATCCGGATAACAGAAAGATCCCCCAGTTATGTTGAACTTGCTTTGTAGTACAGAGCCTTGTACAAGGCACAACTGAGGGATTAACTACAGACAGACAGAGACAGAGAGGGCAATCAGGGGAAGTGGAAACGTCAGAGATGACTAGACAAGTGAAATAAAACTAAATGCACAGACTGATAAAATAAAACAGGAACATGAGAACGTCTCATACAGAGACTTAACAAGAAGCACAGTGGGTTTCACAGTGGGCCATGGGTCCATGACACAGGAAGTAAAACTTCTTGACAAGGAGACAAATAACTACATGAGCTACCAAAGACAGAGAAACACAGGAGTCCAGAGAAACTATAAACATAATAAAACCAACCAATATAACATATAACAAGGACTAAAAAAGATCCATGAAAATATGAGTTATATATAAAATTTGTGTGCATTGAAATTTTATTACCTATTTTATTATTTAAAGCATCCATGAACTGAAGTTTTTTGGTATTATGAGTAAGAGGGAAAAATCATGAATATTTTTGATTGTCACACTGAAGCCATGTGGGAAAGATTATTGGCTCAGCTTAATGTTTTCCAAACAATCTCAACTTCTGCAGTTTTTCTAGCACTTCTATTATGACTCAGTACAACATTTGTCTGCAACAGTAAAATGAAAATTTGAGAAAAGTCTTTGAAATCAAGTAATAGGAAACGACCTTCCCGACCGCAATGTCTTGATTACATCACCAGCCTAATAGCCTGCCTTTCACTTGAAATAAATTTAATATGCAATTTAGTAAGATCTGACTATCTTTTGTTATTCTGTTCTTTGTCCTGTATGAAAGAAGAAAATAGCTGTAACTGGTGACCACACTTTAGCTGTTTGGCTCAAAAACCAAATGAGCCCAAATGTCAAAAAGCATGCCACTTATGTAACACTCACAAATTTGACAAAAAAAAGACTTCTCTGGACGACCATGGGATTTTATCTCTGCAGTAATGGTAGAGGTTTTATTTTACTTGACCTACTTTGTATCATTTTTCAAAGTTGGTGTAAACAGTGTCCTCAATTTAATTAAAGTTTTAGTATATAGCATGAATTCACAATAACAATTGTAATTTAAGGACCCTAAAATATTGGCGGTAACCCCAACAATCAGACGATCCCCCATGAGCAAATATTTGGTGACAGTGAGAAGGAAGAACCCCCTTTTAAGAGGAAGAAACCTCTGGCAGAACCAGGCTCAGGGAGGGGCAGGCAGTGGAGGGAAAAGAGAAGAGAGAAAAAAGCAGCACAGAGAGACACGGACAAAACACACACTATTAGAGAGATAAGACAGAAGTTAATGACATGCAGTAGTTTTAAACACACAGGGAGTAAAAACTGCATCATGGGAGGTCCCTAAGCAGCCTGACCCTGTGGCAGCATAACTAAGCCAAAACTATAAGCTTTATCAAAAAGGAAAGTTTGACAGCTAAGACTTAATATTGGAGAGACTGTCTGTCTGTCTCCCGAATCCAAAGTAGGAGCTGGTTATACAAGAGAGGGGTCTGATAGCTGGGTTAATACGGCACCACAAGAACTTTAAGATATATAAATATATCCTGCTAAAAACATGACTACAGGTTTCCTCAAAGGAGTTGCTGTCCATGGTGCTGATCAGATGCTGGAACGATGTTTTTGATATTATTGATTATTGCTATTTGATATCTTTTACACTTGTAGAGTGTGTTTGTGTGTGACTGATTGTCATGAGTTTGATGGTTTTTATGATTTTGTGTGGTGTACTTTATTGATGTTTTAATGCTTTTAATGATTTTACTGCACATTTGTTTGATTATCTTATGATGTAAAACACTCTGAAATGCCTTGCCGCTGAAATGTGTTATACAAAAAAATTTTTACTTACTTACTTACAGAATCTTGCTGTCTGCTGACGGGCCGTGTTTGGGCTGTTCTTGTCTCTCTCTGTGGTGATGATCCACTGAAAGCATTTAGCTATGACTTAAAAAAAGCAAACACCTATGGGGATTGTGTGTGTGTGTGTGTGTGTGTGTGTGTGTGTGTGTGTGTGTGTGTGTGTGAGAGAGAGAGTGAAAGATAGACAGAAATCGGAGTTGGTGCCCCCCAAAAAACATCTGCCCGGGGGCCTATCACAGAATTGTTACACCCGTAGAGGAAGATCTAATTTCTCTTAAGACATTTTCATTAATATGTAAAATAGTTATCCAATGTATGCTTCAAGATGCTCTGTTGAATATTTTTATGTTAACAATGGATCAAACAACCCTATATAACGAGACGCTGTGGGTCGTAGTGACCAACCCACATAAATTCTTCAAATCTAGGATTTCCCTTTGCCTTATGGAGCCCTTGTCTTTTGCAGGTGTGTGTTAATTAATCTCAGAGAGACCAAGTGGAACATCCCATAGACATTTCCATGCACTCTAGACTTTAAATGCCTGAATTTTCCTGTGGAGGAAGTTAATCTCCATGCGGAGAGAAAACTCAGACAATGCCCTCCCTTCCTTCACATATACTTCACCGATTACAAAAATGCAGTCAAGTGAAATTTTGGGTCACACCATTCCAATCTGCAGACAGCATTTCTGCCTGCCTTAAAGTTCTTATTGCTATGGCGAATGGAGCCCTGCCACAGTACACAGGCTTTGCTTGGAATTGCATTTTTAATAGAACCTGAAGGTAAGAATCTTCCCAAGCATGGAATTTTAATACAAATTAAAAAAAGTTATATTACAAATATGCTACATTTTTTGTCACCACAAAACAAAACTTTTCAGTCTTCAGTTGTAGCTCTGGTTAAAACTCGTTTCTAACCAGTTTATATATCTTGGTACAAAAACAAACTGAAGAGGTGCTTGTGTATTAAAATTTAACTGATATCCACATTTCTAGACATGGAGAAGCACTATCATGAATTATGACAGAAACATATTTAATGAAATAACTATAATTAACCTTGAAAAATTCTGCAATTACTTTTGCAGAATGTGGTTAAATATAGACTCAGAGGTAATGCCAATGGTTACACTTTGCTCGGACCCCCTTTTGCCTTCAGAACTGTCCTAATTCCTGGTGATATAGATTCAAATCAGGGTTCTTGGATTCTGTTCACTTTTGGAGGCTCATTTTCTCTTTTGAATAACTGTTTAAATTGGTTTCTCAGTGCAGCTGACATTATTTATTGTTCGTTAAAGTTAACTTCTGGCTTCTAGCTAACAGTTGCTATACAGCTCGGATAAGCTTAACGGATAAGATTTTACTAGACTACCCTACTGCAGCGATCACTGCAACCTACCAACTAATCTACACCTACATACCACAGCAACAGTGAACTTTGAGATTTCTGGCTTTAAAATGATCAACTGCCACAAGGAGCAGCACCCTCCATGGAAGACTAGAGGCTAAGATAAAGGCAGCATGGAGGGAAGTTAGCCAACTATCAGAGCTGCAGAAAGGTGTGATGAAGAGAGGGATCCCTAAGAAGTTAAATAAGTTGTGCATACCTGAGGGCTCAGAAAATGCCAAACAAAGACTCACTGCCGAAAGTAAATGGCAGAACACCAGGTACTGGTAGATAGAGCAGTCACTCGAGACTGTAAGACTAGACTGAACAACCTGTGCCCCTCTTGGATTGACTACAAGAAAGTCTATGAAAATGTCTCACTCATGGATCCTGGAATTCCTAGCATTACAACCTTTATTCAACCTTTATGTTACCAGATAAAATGTTTGAGAACCGGTTCTCATTTACAAACATGACCTGGCCAAACATCAACAAAATCAACTGGACCCTAAGAGCCTTGATCAGGAATTGAATGGGGATGTGGAATACAACACTATAAGCCAACTTCAAGCCAATTGCACAAGTCACCATCCTAATGTTCCAGAGGTATTCTATTGAATTTTGGTTAGGCGAGTGTGGGGACTAGCCTGCCTCTGTCATGGTGCCCAGGGTGGATTGGACCCAACGAGCAGACTGAACAGTTCTCACAAGCAAAGTTTATTTTGTACAAAAACAAAAATGAAAACAGGGAAAAAAACAAAGTGAGCACCTCGGGAGCAAGTCTGACAAAGATAGAATCTGCAGGGAGAGAGTGAGAGAGTCAAACAGCATTAAGTAGGGTCAGTGAAAACAGAGAGGAAGTGCAACAGAATGGCTGGTGGATCTTACAGGTAGATTTGGGGAAGCGAGACCTCGGGAGGGGTTGGTTAATTGGCGGAGAGTGGGCAGGCAGGTGTTATCTGTGAGAGAGGCAGGAGAGGCGGGGGCTTCGTGGCGTGGCAGCGAGGGGCTGTGATGCCAGTGGCTTGTGCATGGTGAGGAGAAGCGAGCTGAGCAAACAGGGAAGGTTATTGTTACTGGCAGGCGGGCAAGGGTTACGCCCAAGAGAACACAAACGAGCGTTGATACCACCATGGAGGCTGCACAATGTGGTGGTGAACCAGTCTCTCTGCCACCCCTAAATATGCCAAGTTCAAATTAGTTCAACCGGCCACAGGTGTGCTGCTTGGCCTGCAGCAACAGGCTCCACCTGAGGGCGGAGATGTGGTTCTGCCCACTGAACCACCTGAAACAAAGCAGAAAACACAACAGCCCGCCTGCACCACTGACAGCACCATCATTTTTCTTCTCCATCAGTTCATGATTTTTTTTTTGTATATAAATTTTGATGTAGATTAATTGACCCAAGTAG
>VUQJ01000190.1:0-14204 GCA_015108635.1 Andinoacara biseriatus
GTCTACACCGAGCGACAGGGCAGAGGGCACGGACACGCCACACAGTAGAGGGAGGGGCTCCTGCAAAGCTCGCTCGGAGGCAGCAAGGAGCTGATCGATGTTGCACTACACATGGGAACAGTGAGGCAAAGTGTGTCTGCTAGCTAAAAGAACAGCTGCTGTGTTTTCAGGGAGAGCAAAGAATGCGCGATAACTTCACTCAGATGGAGAAAGATGTAAGAAAGAGGAAGGAGAGGAAGAAGAGAGCAGCAGTAGCAGGTCAGCTGATCACAGCAACATCATTTACTGGAGGGTCAGTTAGTGTTACGCAAAAATACCTGTTACAGACGTCGTTCAAAGAGCTACTTTTACTTTCTTACTTTGAGTAGATTTCAGAGCCTGTACTTCTTTACTTTTACTTGAGTAAAGAAGCTGAACCAGTACTTCGACTTTTACCCGAGTAGTTTTTAACACAAGTACTTGTACTTCTACTTAAGTACAGAATGCCAGTACTTTTGCCAGCTCTGGTCATCGGTACATACATTGGTACATTACTGACCAACCATCAGCTACAAAGCAATGTGTGATGAATGAATTGCTTCTGTTTAGGTTGATGGTGATAAAGCATTGTCTTGTTCATATACAGTAGAGCAGTAATAATGCTTGTCACATGTTCTTCTTGCAGATCAAATTAAACAGCAAAGGTCTAATCTTCTCCGTGGGGCTCCTCCTGGCATCCGTATTTATGACAGTGAGTTTTTGGAAGAACAGTTCCTGTTTCTCACAGCTTTCTTTTTTCTCATACCACAGTTCTCTCAGTGTGCTTGTCTTCTATTTAGCTCATCTCTCCCTCCTCTCCTCTTTTTCAGGTCCTGGGAGTTCACCTAAACAACTGGACGCTGAACAAACGTCTGGGTCTCATGTGTCTCGTCCTCTACTCTATCTTCTTGTGTTTCTCCTGCCTAATCGAGTACAACATCTTCACTTTTGTCAACCTGCCAACCTGCCGGGATGACTGAGACAGCGCATACACAACACATTCACTGTGCACATACTTACACAAACAAGTGGAGTTTGCAAGGAATTCAAAGAGAAGTATTAAATAGATAGCTGATGGTGGCAAGCCGAACTGGAAAAAAAAATTAATTGCAAATACTGGTTCACACTGATCTTTCTGTGACTTTTATTTCTGCTCGGTGCAATATGGAGCTACTCTGGTGTTCACCCTACACCAGAGCAGAATGGGACTGATTCCAGGAGTGAAGATGGAAGCAACTAATGCATTACAAGTCCTCATGCAAGGACAGCAGAGGACAACACACACACACACACACACACACACACTATTCTACTACTGCTCGCTCCTGACATGAGGACCTTTTATTTTGAAACTCCCTGTGTTTAGGTGTGATGTATCCTAGCTGCTAACCTTTCCTGAGAGGAGAGGCGGGTCTTTTTGATCTACTAGTTCAGAGTAATAATAAAAGCAATTATGTAAAGGGGTGGGAGGTGCAGACACTGAAAGATCTGTTTAGATAGTTTAGACAGTGTTAGGGCCATGCGTCTTCATAATCTGTTATGCAGATTTCAGACGGGGTAACTTGACTTTTTTTTGTAATTTCCATCATATGCTCATAATTACATGATTTGTCCATGTTATGTTTTAAGACATACACCTACAAGTCTCCACTTCAGCAGAAACAGGGCATTATCCCGTCACCTTTTTATAAAAATAACTCACAGCTGTAGCTCATATGTTACATATTGATTAGCTTTAGGGAGAGTTTTTTTCATTTTCTTTCTGTAAATATCCCACCTCTGTAAATACCCCCCACCCCACCCAGATGTCCTATTTATTATTTATTCCTGTCATACGCACAGTTCTCCTCTGGAGGTCACAAGAGCACTTGGGCAGGTTTTTATTTGTGGTGCTGGGGATCGCTGAAGTCCAGAACGACGATCTCTGCAGAAAACCACTCACATTTAAAACAAGCACAATTTCCTGTGAGGGCGTTTTGCTGGTACAGTTTGATCTGGATGAGTAGTTCTGCACATGGACATGATGTACAGAGTTCAAACTTGCACTGAAGAGCGGGAGAGCAACGTGTCTACCCGCTAATGCATGCTGATTATAAGGAAAGCATCCTTGTAAAATGAAGCAGGTTGGGGGGAGTGGGTTTAAATGTATTTATATCTTTCCTGAGTGGGGAACTGCTGCTTTTAATTTTCTCAAAGACACTGACCAAATAGACTCAAAACAGCGGTGGCATTATTATAAACAACACCTGGGTGAGGTGTTTCCTCTGTGCTGGATGGATGTGCTGCTTCGCTCCTCTGAGGAAGCAAGTGATTTAATTGGTCGTAAGGACTTTTTACCCCAAATCTTTAAGGTTGGGAGGAGTTTCAAATTTATATTTCTCCAGGAGTTCTTTGTATTTTGTAATACCTAATGTCTAGATTTGTCCAGATTTGGTAGGTTTGTGGCACATAAATATTCCTACTTAGTTTTTAGAGCATGTACAGTGTTGTTTGTGAAACCCTCCAGGGGATTTTTATTCCACTAAGGGGCCAGTAAAGTTGAATTATTCTTGAAAGACTTCCATCAACACTAAAGTGACCGCTTGTCAGTCAATCTGATGATTCTTCTCTTTTCACATCAAAATGTCAGCTTTTTTCTCCAGACAGGTTCATTTTAAATGTCAAGTGCCCTATACTCTCTTTTTTTTTTTTTCACTGAGGGAAAACGACTGCTAAAAGAAAAAGAATCTATTGTTTCAGGTACGTTATTAATTTATTGATCACAAATATAAAATATCTATCATAGGCAATGGTGTCATTCGAATGTATAAAATAGTCATATTGTAGTAGTTCTATATCATTTATTTATGTTACAGGAACAGGCAGTACAGAGTACTCTGTGCCTGGAAAACATGACCGGAAAACAGGGTTTGAATCTTATTTAATGCAATAACTTTGAGCTTACCAATATGTAAATATGGCGCTTTAATGATCAAACATCAGTTTATAGAGTTTAAAAAGGCACATTCAAATTGTAAGTGCCTGTTAATATCATTGTTTATGAAGTCATTACCAATTGCTCAAACAAGCCAAACACAACTGTTATCACAGGGAACCTGAATAAACTGAATATTTACAGTCTGAGGTGATCATTATCATTAACTTGTTAAATCAGGATACAACTGTTATTACACCTCAAACATTTACTTTAAAGTTTCCCTGAAACAACTTAATAAGGTGCTAATTAAAAACCAAATTATGTGAAGACTATTGTGTTGTGCAATAACAGCTTTGAGGTTCTCTGTGGAAACCCATTTCTTCCAAAAATGAAAAGGTAAACAGATCAATTAAGCTAGGAATGAAAATGAGGTAGTTTTTTTTTCTTTTTATGGAAAATTTAGATTTCTTTTTTTATCCAAATTCCAAACAGCTGATTACTGTTGAGTTTGAACACATTAACAGTTGGATATATAAACTAAATCTTTCCACTTGTTCTTAACTCTCTGAGATATGTTTTTACTCAGTGTCACGCATTTCATTACCAACACCTTTCTAACCCAGGGCATTTCTTTTTGGTCATCATATTTATCAGAAAATATATCATGCACTTTACTATCAAAAAAATGTATGCTACAGATCATTTGGTTCAAATGTTGTGTGCTGCTATTCACTGCATGTATCTACCATGTTAAACATGAGATACTTTGAAACTAACCAAAACACGCTCTCATTATGAAACAACACATCTTGTAGAGGAGATTTCTAAATTATTTGTGATATTCACATGGGTGATATATTGCTGATGTGCATATGTATATAAATAGGTGTAAATGTATTTATATATTTTTTGTCTCAGTCTGTATATCTGTTGAATATATTTTCATAGTTCCTAGGTCTCCACTGTACTCCCCTTTGTTTTGATGTGTTTGTTGTCCTTTGTTTACTCGCATGGAGATAATTCAGTATAATAAATTATTTATGGTAAAACTTAATGTACTTTGGGATGAGAGTCTAAAACATTTTTAGATGGCACTGGAGTTTGTACTGGAAATCTTAGGCAACTGCATGCTGTGACTAGCACAGGATGTAATAAGAGATGGAGAGTGAGCGTGTATGCAGATCATGTTTTTGTGTGTATCTAAGCTTTACCTCTTCCTACACAGAAACTTTCTAACAGAAATGGTTTACTTTGTGTTTAGATGTCTCAAATGTAATTTTAGAGATCATTTTACTACCTGAGCATTAATAAAGTTGTCATCGCTTAAGGTAACACAATCCATTGTGCTCTAGTAAGTTTTTCACTGACCTACAGACTTACACTGCTGATTTTGCCATGTATCAAAAAAGTATTTATTAGAACAGAAAAACAGAACTTAATATTTGGTACAGAAACCTTTGTTTGCAGTTACAGAGGTCACACGACCCCATCCACCTTCCCATCAATACGGTGCAGTCGTCCTGTCCCCTTTCCAGAAAAGCACTCCAAAAGTATGATGTTTCTGGCCCCCATGCTTCACTGTTGTGACGGTGTTCTTGGGGTTGTACTCGTCCTTCTTCTTCCTCCAAACACAGCGAGTGGAGTTGATACCTGAGAGCTCTATTTTGGTCTCATCTGATCACATGACCTTCTCCCATACCTCCTCTGGATCATCCAGATGGTCATCGGTGAACTTCAAATGGGCCAGGACATTTGCTGGCATGGCTTGCAGGATTTTAATCCATGACAAATAGTTTATTACTAATGGTTATTTTTGAGACTGTGGTCCCAGCTCTCTTCAGGTCATTGACGAGGTCCCCCCCTGTAGTTCTGGGCTGATTCCTGACCTTTCTCAGACTCATCCTTACCCAAGGTCAAATCTTGCATGGACCCTCAGCCTGAGGAAGACTGACAGTCATCTTGTGTTTCTCCCATTTTATAATAATTGCACCAACAGTTGTTGCCTTCTCACCAAGCTGCTTGCCTAGTGTCCTGTAGCCCATCCCAGCCTTGTGCATGTCTACAATTTTGTGCCTGGTGTCCTTAGACAGCTCTTTGGTCTTGGGCATGGTGGAGAGATTGAAGGGTGATTGAGTGTGTGAACAGGTATCTTTTATACAGGTAAAAAGTTCAAACAGGTGCAATTAATACAGAATAATACACAATTATTTTAGATTATGTCTCTCAGAGTATGTGGAAAAACTTGCAAAATCAGCAGTGCATCAAATTTTTTCCCACTATATGTGCATAACCATATCTTTTGCATTTTTAAAGTATTATTCTATACAAAATGTATACTTTTAAAGAGTTTTTTTTTTCATTCCTGCCATCAGTATGTATGTTGTATCAGTTGTATGTTGAGGCACACAGTCGGTGTAGTTCCACACTTAAAACTGAAAAAGAAAACTAACTAGACAAATAATCCAGACAATATTGCTAGGTGAGTACATGATGCAATCAACAGTTATCAGTCTCAGCCAATAAAGAAGAAAAACTGATTTGCTTAATATTCGTTGACAACAGTGCTCATCCACACTGCCCCCCCCCCCCTTCCAAGACCCTCAATGTGTAAGATGTAAATAAATATATAAACATAAATATAATAAATAAAATTGGGGAGGAGGAGGCACTGAGACAATGGACCGACCTCAGCAGCTCCACCCACCAATCGCTTGTGTGATACACCTGCCCCCCAAGGCCCTTTGTTTATTTGGACATGTCATGAGCTGTATTGTATATGATGCAATTAAAAAAGGAGGGATGGAACTGAGCCAAGAGAATGGTCTCAGTCACTGCGGTACTAGTCGCCCTACATATGACTGAGAGGTAGAAGACTAACTGACCAGACAACCCGACGTGGCCCATCTCACATGGTGGCATGCCCGTGGAGGCACAATTTTGGATTGTATAAGTTGTAAATTTGGATTTTTAGTCATTTTGAAGGTTTAAGCATGTACAGAGTAAAAGTTTAAGGTACCATGTCTGCTCTCGGCTTCCGAAGTTCTAGGTCCAAACATGGGCTAATGAACTTGATTTGAGCCATTTTGCAACATATTGCAAACAATGCTAAGGAGTAGTGATAAAATTTTGGTACATGTAGCTCCAATAGGAGGACTGCGGTCCAGATCCAGACCCAGATCCTTTATGTGAACCAAGACGTACAGGATTTTGACGGACTGTTTCTATTTTCCTCTGCACAGCTTTTCTCAAATTGATACAGTCCAAGGAAGTGTGAGACCAGAGAGAGAGCAGAAGGGTTAAAGTCAATACTGTTTGTTTACATGTGAAGGAAAAGGAAAAAAAGCAAAAACAAACCACATCTTTTCATTTCTCTTACAATTAAGTACTTTATTTAAAGACAGCTTTCTCCAAAACTCTTTGAATGCAAAGGAACATTTATTTTTATTTTTATTATTAGCATATCTTCCAGTTCATAGTGAAAATGAATAAAGAAACAGAGAGGCTTCAAAATCCCAGAGTCCAGAAACCAGTGGGTGACATCACAGTGGCTACATCCATCTTTCCTTTCCAGGCCATCGTCTCCTTATTCATGTCACATGATCGCTCTTCAACTTAAGTTTTATTTTTGGAAGACAAAATCTCAGGGACTGAAATCTGGTTTTCAACACAGTGAGCAGGTGTATTGTCACACTGTAGCATCCAACTACCAAGTTTGTGTTTTTTTTGCACAGAATGTTGTCTCATAGATGCCTCAGGAGGTTGCAGCAGAGCTCAGCCTTGACAATTTGACTATACTGGGAAACTTGAAGTTGGCAGCCATGCGAATATCAGAAAACTTTATTCATGGTCTCCTCAAGCGCCTTCAGAGGTCTTGGAGACAAAGCCATAGACCCTACAGTCATTTGGATAGCTGCTGCTTTGGCTCAATCATGCAAATTGAAAAGTGACAGGAACCATCTCTGAAATTTTTGACATATGGTGTCAGGTCCAAACTTTCTAAGGAGTTGGGGCTATGTAGGAGAAATTGCCAGAAGCATGCTTCTGGCAATAAATAGAAGAGATGTTTTTAAGCCCACTGAAATGGCAGCTGACAGGTTGAAGAAAGCAGGTTGAAGAATTCACATTCATCAGCTGGAGGATGCTGAATGGTGAATGATAGGCTTCAACAGCTCAAGTTGTGTTATACAGTATGTGTGAGTTTCTGAGTTAAATGCCCTTAAAAAGGAAGAAGAAAATAAACAGGACTTTGCACTGAGCTGGAGAGGGAAAACTGGTGTTAAGTTTTTGTAGAACTCACCCATCTTCAGATCATTAAAGGTACTTTTTCTAATTCTAAAAACCTTTACTATCAGGGAGCTGTGTTTTCAGATGTGCGCTGCTATGTTTTTTTGAAGTTTCTTTAGCTGTATGCCATTTCCTTAAGAGATTTTGCCTTTTCTTCAGTCAGCATTGTATATAAGAATTTTGCTTTCCCTGGTTAGTAAATGTTGAACAAAATCATCATGGTTTATTTGAAGCGTTACAGTCAAGATTCAGGATTCATCACAGTACAGAAACAGCATAAGTGAAGGTTACAAATGATATTCTTATGACCTCTGACAGTAGACTAATCACTGTACTTGTCCTGCTAGACTTCAGTGCAGTATTAGATACTGCAGGCCATATTTTATTATAGAGATTAGAGCATGTCGTAGGTACTCTGCTGCAGTGGAGTTCCACGGGGTTCTGTGCTAGGATGCATTCTAATTAATTTTACATTATACAGTACATGTTAACCTTAAGCAGTATTATTAAAAGGCATAGTTAATTTTATTGTTATGCAGATGATACTCAGCTTTATCTGTCCATGAAGCCAGATGACACACATCAATTAGTTAAATTGCAGAAATGTTTTAAAGACATAAAGGCCTCTAATTTCCTGCTTCTAAATTCAAATAAAACTGCAGTTGTTGTAATACAAATCTTACAAACATGTGTCTAACCACATATTTACTCTGGATGGCATGATTATTTTTTGACCAAAATATGCCCTTCAGTTAAACAAATTTGTAGGACTGCTTTTTTGCATTTGTGTAATATCCCAACACAAAACTGTATCTCACAGAAAAGGGTAAATGGACTTGTTCCTATATAGTTACATGATCCCTCAGACTGCTTGGAGGGTGATGCTGAAAAACTAGATCATGCATTTATTACTTTTAGGCTGGAATATTGTAATTTACTATTATCAGCTTGGCCTAAAAGCTCCCTGAAAAGCCATCAGCTGATCCAAAATGCTGCAGCGAGAGTACTGACAGGGACTAGAAAGAAAGAGCATATTTTTCCCATAGTGGCTTCTCTTCATTGGCTCCCTGTTAAATCTAAAATAGAATTAAAATCCTTCTCCTCAGGTCTTGAATAATCAGGCCCCATCTTAACTTAAAGACGTCATAGTACCGCATCACCCCAGTAGAGTACTTTACTCTCAGATTGTTGGCTTATTTGTGGTTCCTGAGGAATTTAAAAGTAGGGTATTTAGTTACACTGCAGTAGGCCTAGGCTGCTGGGGGCTTCCCATGATGAGTGTTTCTTCTTCACTCACCTCTTTTCACTCTCTATGTGTTTATACATCACTCTACATTTAATCAATAGTAATTATTCATCTCTGGCTGTCGTTCACAGCATGTCTTCTGTCCTGTCTCCCTCCACTCATCCCCAGCTGGTCACAGCAGCTTGTTTTTGCCAGAAGTTTCTTCCTGTTAAAAGGTAGTTTTTCCTTCCCGCTGTCACTAAGTGCTTGCTTATAGGGTGCCAGCTCATTGTTGCATGTTGTTGCCACAGCTTTCACTTTCTCCTATTTGCTGTCTACTGTCTCCTCCTCTTCCATAAGTTCCAGCAGCACTTGGAACTTGTTGTTTAGGGCCACTCTGAATTCTGCTTGCTTGTATGCGTCTCTCTCTTTTCGGTTTTCACTAGACATTTTTTTTCTTGTTGAAAATCATTCTCTTCCTAGGACTAAGGTGTCTTGACATTTTTGTAGCTATCTTGTTTTACAGTGTGGGGTACACCAACATCCAACCCTCCTTTTTTAGATGGGCTTGGCAGTTATTGTAGGAACTTCACCTTACAATATAAAGCACCTTGAGGCAGCTGTTGTTGCTATATAAATAAAATGGAATTAAATTGTATTTTCTGTGGTTATACATTCAGTTTCTGTGGAGTAATTTTGACCCAAAATCCAAATCATGAGGCATGAGCCCCATCTGGTGGCAGAAAATTGGTATGATGACTCAACTGCAGACGTTTGATCAAACACAAACACAGATGTGTAATTCCATTTCCACCATTTATTGAGTGCAAAAAGAATATTTCTGATATTGTTCAATGACATGGATGATAAGCAGGATATCTCCCGGATACTAAAGACATTTGACATAATGAAGAATATTTTTAACATGGAAAAGCCCTCTGTGAAAAATCCCAGCACAGAGACATAAATACTCAAAGAATGTTAGATTACACGAACATGGCAGTATATATAAATTCAAACTCTGAACACTTGACCCACAGAGGTATGCCCGGTGAGCTCCATACAAGTTACAAATGCAACCTAAATGATTAATGCTATTCAACAACTCTAAAGACTTTCTCTTCCCTTTCTGTTGCACTCTTTTAGACTTTGTCCACACGTAGAACAGGACTGAATAGAGTGCTGAATGCCAGTTTATTCACTACACAGTTTTTCCAATTCCCTAAATTATTGATGCACCAAAATTCTGGGATGATACTTCTGTTTAAAGCCATTTGTCCTATAGCTGATTCCATATTTTAACTCCTTTGTTTTTAATTTTTATTTTCTAATTAGTAACAAGGAAAAAAGAAAATCTTGAATTTAAAATTACCAACCTGTTTTATACTTTCAACTCTTCAGACATCACAAAAATCGATGCAACAGATAAATATTGGCCAATGACATTGACATATGACATATGTAGGTTGATTATGTGAAACCTTTAAGATTCAAGTATTTGGACCGATGACCACAAAGTCAGCACTGATGTAGACATCTGTACTGCAGGTCCATCTCAGTGTTCCCTCTCTACCATCACTGTATCCTCACACACCTTTTTCTTTTCCAAATCTACACCATCCTTTCAAAATGTTTGACTGTGGGACCTCAGACCAGCTTAGGTGTCCACAGTCTCTTCATTAGATATTCTTCCCACCAGGATTAAAAGCCTTTGTCAGTAGTACACAGACAGGCCCGCCAGCCACATGACCATAGGAGTGGAACAATTCAGAAACTAAGATACAAACGTCCACAGTGTCATGTTGTGGCTCTGTATCCCTGAACCCTCACCTGCAGGTGTTAATGCCTGCTTACATTTAGCATTTACCATTCAGGTAACACGTGAATACGTTTATTATTTTGTTCATAATATAGTCAGCATCAAGTAAAAGAATGTTTTCCACTCCTCTTAAAATAAAAAAAACAAATAAAAAAAAAACTAGATATGAAGTGAAACCACGGATTTGGAGAACAGTTCCACCCCTACAACCTGAAAATGGAAACAATAACCAGCAACATCTCTCATGCCTGATAGAGCGTCGTTCATATCACCAGGATATAATGAGTAAATACATGAACACTGGCCTTTTCTAACATTAAAAACAAACTACATGCATGAGCTATGTTTTACAAAATTAATCCTTCAGATTATCTGCTCAACATTTGACACATTTCATAATATTTGTTCATTAACAACAGCAATTCCATGTACAACAATAGCAATTGCATGTGAATGCTCTTTCCTTCCATTTAATTTCATTAATACTGGAATCTGCACAGCAGGCGCTGCAAGGCAACAAGCAGATGGCTGTGACTCTAAACAGCAGTTATGTAACGTAAAAATGGCAAACACCATCAGAGCCAATCAAAAGATTCACTGATTCAATTGTTTATTCACCACAAATAAAACACAGGTTGTGTTTTATTTCTGATTCCTGCAGCTGCAGAAACAAAAACATCCAAGTCTGCATAGATGCTTCTACCTCTGCAGCTGCTACAGACTGAATAAGCTGCACCTGATGTAATGTGGTTAGCCAGGTAATGTAGCAGTCAGCTAACAGCATCACGGAACTATGCAAAGTAAGGACGATATGTTACTCAGGGCTAACAGGTGTTTTCACCTGGAGACATAATCCTTTGTGCCAACTGATTGGCTCAACATTAACTAAAGAAGCCAGATGTTCACTTTGTTTAAAGGCAGTGGGAACAAAAAAGGGCATTACATAAACTTTACAGCAGGTTAGATGCAACCTGCTGTAAAAGCAGAGCAGGCTGATGATAATGATGGACTCTGTGGGTGCCAAATATTTAATTTCTGTTAACAGAGCCTCAGACTACATTAGCTAATGTTTTAGTTGTGATTTTATGTTTTTTTACATTAAATTCTTATTTTTTACTTACACTGTAAACCTATATGCAGGTTCACTTTATTATTAACATTGTTTTCATGTTGTATAGCTGAGTTTGTTGCTTCATTCTGCCCAAAGGCTGGAAGTGTTTATTTCTTTTCCTGTGAGAAATATTCCATTGCTGTGCACATTCGTCACCACCAGGCGTTGCTAAATCCAAACAAACAATTCGGAAGGATTATCTTTCTATATTGCAAACTATAAAGTTACAGTTTACCAGCAACTGTGAGACATAAATGTAAATGACATAACATACATAACATAAACTACATAAACTATCTGTATACTTAAAGGAACTGATTGATGATGAGACCCATGTCTATCTGAGCTCAGATCCCCCCCAGCAGGCAGTGTGAACAGCCACTGATTTCTATAGTTACCCTGATAATAAATCCAGAGCAGGAAGTCAAATAACTGCATGTCTCTAATTTCCTTTCCTCCTTTCTTCCTTTCCTCTTTTAGCCTGTTCTGTCAGACAGACATGTCATCTGAAAGGAGAAGTCTGTCTTTGTAAAGACTGACACGCCACAAATTTGAGCCCAGCTCATGTCTTTCAACTTGTTTTTGTTTGTTGGAGTTACTGAGTGACACTGCGGCAGACAAAGAGCTTGTTCAGGCTTCTGCTCGCTGTTACAGTCACACAGAGATGGAGCTGCTGAGGTGGCTCGGCGGCAGGCTAAGGCCTAAGCTGACTCTGGGTTTGGGGGAGTCGGTTGACGGGTCCATACTGAGGTCATTAAGGTTGGCCTTCACGTCAGAGGTCACGGTGAGGTCATTGAGGTTGGGTACCACATGGAGAGGAGCGGACGGCTGGGTGCTGCTGCTGTCTGTGCGGCGGAAGACAAAGTGGAAGGGAGCGGCCTGCGGGCGGCTGAGCAGCTCAGCCTTTATCTTTTGAGGGTGGGTGTCTGGGGCGAGCTGCTGACTGCTGCCCTCCATCAATAAGAACAAGCCGTAGTTTTCAGGGTCAGACACTCTGAACTTGCAGGCACACAGCTGGCATACCTCCTCCACGGTGGCATAAGGTCGCACCTGCAGGGTCTTAGCTGTGCAGCCGCTGTCCAGCTCCTGCAGCGCAACCCGCAGGTAGTTCTGGGAAACAATTAGAGGAAACAGTGTGCAGCAGTCTGATGAGCAAACATACAACGCTTGAAGATAAATCAGATATTTGTTTAATTGCAGCCAAGGCACTAAAAATTATCCTCGGCAGGTTTTCAGAGCTGAGAGGCTGAACTGGTTCAGGCACCCAGGCAGGAAAAATGTCAGCTTCACACAAACACTGACAAATCAGTGTGAAGTGAAGGATTCTCACCACCTGCTCAGGGTGGTGCTTTTTTATAAAATTCTCCCTGGAACTATTTTTAGTGACATGAAGTGAAGAGCTGCTTCCAAAGCAGACAGCATGGTGTAGTTGACTTAAAGATTTTCAAAGTTAAATACTGATATTCATCTTGAAAGAACTGCAGTCATGCAGAGTCTGTTTAAGGCAGCTCTAAGTGAAAGTGATTCAGCGGGAGGACCTCAACAGTGTCAGCTGTGAGAAAAACAGTGGCTTTTATTTTTTCAGTCCACAGCGCTGTCAATATTTAGCAAAAACAATCTACACCCCAACTATGAAGCTAAAAGACTCAAAACCAATACTAAAATGTTTTAATCTTCCAGTGTGAAAAGAAAACTTATGATAAAGTGAATTTGTGTGTGCAGTCTCACCTGGAAGTCATCGATTGATGGCGCAGAGCGTTGTGCAGTGCGGCGGCGGTGCCACTGGCGGAGCGTGTCTCTGGTCTCAGAGCTCAGCACTCTGGCTGCTTGTTCCTCCTGGAAGTTCTTGATCAGGGACATGGCTCCATAGGCACTGGTCAGGTAATAGCCACCTGCACAACACACATGCACACAAAATGTGTGTAGTGTTACGTGAGTGTTAATTACAGAGTGTTAATTACAGAGGGAGAGATGAGGGGTTTCCATAGAAAATAAGCCACGCACCTTCTCCATGGAGCAGTGAGGGGTCCAGCAGCTCCATCATGTACAGTATCTCATTGTCCAGCTGAGGCATGTCACACTGGGCCAACACATAAGTCAGCATGGGCAGGAAGTCATCAGCGCCATAGAGACGACCTGACAAACACACAGCAGGTTCACTCCGTCACTCCACACCTCTGACACTGACTGTGGGTTTTATTTATTTAGTTATTTTTCAGAGTGGGTGGATTTTTCTCCCTCTACCTGAGTTGTCCTCCATGATTGTGTAGATGAGCTTGCAGACTCTCAGCAGCATGCTGACCTTCTTTTCTGGGGAGTAAAGTTTGCACATGGTGTGGAACTTGTGCTTAATCTTTTCTATGGCCACTGGGTCTGGGGGTAGTGCATCAGCCACGCCCATTTCCCCTGGGTGCTTGGCCTTGGCCAGGGACAGGTTCTCCTTCAGCTCCTGCCACTCGCCACTGCGTATCTGGAACTCATGTAGGGCTGCGCTCACCACCGCTTTGAGTGGCTTCAGGACACACTTGTGCATTGCCTTCTCCAGGACTTGGTCTGAGGAGGGGCACAAAGAGAATCTTTAATGTTTCACAGAAAAGAAAAAAAAATTGGCAAGCTGAGAAAAGTTAAACTTTTCAAGAAGAAGCCAGCCAATCAAATCACATTATGCAAATATGAGAGAGCGAGACAGTTCCTTATGCAGCCTGTTGATTGACACCAAATGAAAAACAGGCTAATCACTGATCATCAACGTTAGTAACAGGCAGCAAGCTTGGGCCAAAGTTCCATTAGCTTGTCTTGTCAGCAGCTGGTTGCTGTTCCTATGATTTTG
>VUQJ01000191.1:53123-63123 GCA_015108635.1 Andinoacara biseriatus
TATATATATTTTAAAATATATATATATATATATATATATATATATATATATATATATATATATATATATATTAACGTCACAATATTTGTATTTTTCTTGGAGGTGATAAAAAAGATGTTGACTTGCACTGGGATGCTGCTTTGGCAGAAAAAGGCAGAAAAAGCAAGTAAGAACAAATAAACAATAAAGTTTGGTACTTTTCCCCTTTATTGTATGATTGTATTAGGCTTTCAGTTTTTTTTTTCCAATTTCTTCACTTTTTAAAGTGAATTATAGGTAGGCATGCTGGTGACTCATCTGAAAATTCCTCACAAGTCTTTGACCTTCTACATGGTAACTGATGAAAGAGTCCTGACTACAAACACACTCAGAGTAGTGAGTATATTTGCTTTATCTTTGGACAAAACCAGGCCAGCTAATATTGATCTTTATGCTGAGCTAAGCTAACTGGCTCTAGACTGCAGCTTTAAGCCTGAAGGACAGACAGGAGAGCAGTACTGCTCTTCCAAGCTAAGTCGCTAACTCTCACCAGGGCTGCAAATGTGGGTATCCTCCAAAATGACAAACTATTCCTTAAAGGGTGAAAACTGGAATGGGTTTTACAAAGTAATTAATTCAACTTGAGCAGTGTGTCATTATGACCGTGAAAGGACATGCAGATGTGAAGAATCAAGGCTGAGTAAGACAGAAAGAGTGTGCGGTTGGAAGGTAACTGTGATGAATTATCTATGGGAGGAGGTTAGGGTAATAATAGCAGCAGACGTGGTGGTGGTGGAGAATTCTAGTGTGCTGTCTCTTGTGTTCTTCACAATGAGGTGGTGTAAATAAGTACAAAACATCTGTAAACAATTGTGCTCACGTTTTCTGTCAAACAAACACAGCTGGTTCAAACTGGGCCCCGGAGATTGAGAAGGTAAGAGGGCCAGGGTCCCGGGACTAAGCATTTTTTTTTTTTTGGTTGACTTCCAATACCAGGCATGCTATGTGCATTTATGTAAGGGTGAGGCTAGCAGGGAGGAGACAAAGATAGTGAGAGCAGAGAGCATGAGGACACCAATCACCCTGTAATTATCCCCCTGGTGTGTGAACTGCCCAACTCTCTGTCCTTGATAGATTCACCTGACCCAATAACACAACACACAGCCACAATGGACTGGAGGCAGGATAAAGACAACAGCATAGATCAGCTAGGGATCAGCAATGAGACAAAGACCTAACATCTGGGAGCTGTGGTGAAATTAAAGAACCGAAAGACTGAACCAATCCTGTTCCAGCTTTCCATTAATAGCCTGGGAGCTGCTTGAGAAACAGCAAAAGTGAGGTAACACAGGATTCAATTTCATTTGATATTGAAGAAATACCCCTTGGCTTCTCTCTCATACTCTTTTCCTCTGCTGCTCACATCACTCTGCTACCTTAGAGTGATGTATTAAGCCATTGAAATTAACAGTGGAATGACTTATTCTAATATAGCCATCCCAAGGAGAGCCTGGGATGCTTGCTGGAGTGGGACATAAACACCACACACCACCTCAAGACCCCAGGCTGGGTGGTGATGCATATCGCTTCTTCCAGATAGCCCAAACAATCTGGCCGCTACTCTATCCAAAAGGCAAACATTCATATAGTCATTATGATGCGAAGAGGGTGAATAACACCACTGAGCCTGTCATTACTGGACACAAAAATGACATCTTCCCAAAACGAGTAAATACATGTTGTTTTTGAGGTGGAACAGAGAGAAAAACCAATCAGTAAATACAACAAAGCCCTATAAAGGAAATGATTTTTATTTTATTATTTATTTTTTTGGAGTTTGAGGCAGCAAAGTGCCTTGTAAAATCTCACATTACTGCTTCTCATCCTGTCTATGTCTGATGTACAGATGTCTAAATCATTCATACTAAGGCCATGGTCAGCTGAATACAAATGAGGATACAGTGGGTGCTTTGTCTGTCCCTGAGGGGGTGTTCAGAAATAGATCTGAGAAAAGCGCAGTTTGATTGATGCCGCTACACTCTGAATAATGATCGGTTCAGAGGTCAAACTGCTTCAGTGACATGCATTATATCATTAATTACAGAGATCAATAAACAAAAGGACACAGTCCATATGTTTCCAGTGTGCTTATGCCACTTCTTTTCTCCTGCTGGAATATTTCATAATTAATAACTAGTGCAAAATGACCTTAAAAATACAGAGAAAAAGGTGCTCATCAGTTATTGATTGCATTCTCTGTATATTACATGGAGAAAAAATTGTGGCATAGTAATTACACGTGATGAGAGGAGCACATTTTGATCTCACAGTTACATATGCAATTAAAATATTATTCATTACCTCTTAAATAAAAGCCTGGTTCTGAAATCCCATTAAATTTGGGATAATTGTGTGTGTTTAATTATAAGCTGCAGGAAGGGAGGAAGAGAGGAAGTTTCGGAGAAAGTAACAGAATGTGCTGTGACCTAGATAGCAGAGGAGACATTTTGTTTTAAAAGTGACCTTGCTGTGAAACCTCAGCTCAGAATAGCTCAGATTTTCCACAGACTCTGAGTGTACAGGGCCATCACTTCTCCAGTTCTGGCTGAACACAGCATTGAAGCAGTGACTGGGGCCATCAAATCCTCGATTGCTGATGAATATCAGAATGAATAATCCAGCATGTTAACACTGTGATGCACAGACAGGTGACAAAGGAGGAAAAAACTAAACAAAGGGTCTTAGTGAGGTGTTGGTCCACCATGTGAACTATGCTGTCCCACAGGATTTGAACTGGGTTAAACTGGGGAAATCACAGAACTCATCAAACCATTCAGCAACTGCTTGTGCCCTAATGTCATTCTGCCAGACCCCTCTCATCACAATGGAAATGCTTAATTTTAGGAAGATCACTCAGTGATCCCCTATATGCCTGAACATATTTGCTAAAGAAATGAACGTAGACTAAACATTTTTGTACTCGAGTTCTTCCGTGTTAAGCCACTTCTAGTTTACTACGCATAAAATGGAGATGTTACGGGATCTGACAGATGCAAGTTATTAGAGAGTTAATTAAGGTACTTGCAGCTAGACTGAGCATCTAGTTTGCTTAGCTTAGCATGAACAAAGAACGTGTAAACATACCAACTTATTTTTACACTTCAGTTTTAGTGCCAATTAAATCAGTGAGCTTTAGAGGTGTTGATCTCCAAAGCAAGGTTAGCTGTTTCCTCTGGGTTTTGTGCTAAATTAAAGTAGCATCATTTTGGCTGTACCTTCATACTGTATGTAATAGAAATATATAACACAAAGCCACTGATTAGTTTACCAAATCTGATTATTCTAAATTAAGCTCCCCAAATAAAAAAATCTGATCATCCAGTTATCACATTAAAATATGTGTATTGTGGGAGGAAGTTGGAGTAACCGGAACAGGTACAAACAGGAATCACAGCCAACTCAACACAGAACGCCTCTAACTGGCTGGTGGATTAGAACCCAGGACCCTCTGTCTGTCAGGCAACACTATGAACCGCTGCACCAGAGTGTTGAAGTTCATACATTTACTTAAGTTAAATTTTAAATCTGCACCTTTACTTGAAATGGAGTATTTTTAAATATTTTTTTCAAGACTTCCTGCATCCTGTGTATAAGTTCATGCATAAGCTGTCTGCTGCTCCGGCCCAACATCCCCTGCTGTCTCCCTCAGAGCAGTGAGGCTCGGGCCGGTGGCTTCAACCTGCAGGCAGCCAAAGGACAGCCCAAGCGGAGCTGTCTGCCACTCCTGTGCTTCATTAGGAAACAAAATATAAGGTTTCCACTCCATTAGGAATGACTTTAGGAGTGAAAGCACATAAGACGCCGACTCACCTCATCAACAATGCATTGCAATAACGGCTGAGGATGAATGAGAGTGAGCAGAGTGGGGAGAGAGGAAACAGCATTAGCCTGTATACAATGTCTTTACAGCAGAGTGGGAAGGGAAAAAAATCATTAATGCAATAAAATGTGGTCAGATTAATCAAATGCCTCAAACTCTTATGAAAATATTACAGGGAGAGAATTTTCTATTACATCTAATGGTATCTAATCTAATACTGGCAGTTAAGGGCTTGGGCATCTATTTATTGTGAAACACAATTTAGGAAGTTTAAAGGGAAGCAGTGAAGCATGCATGCAGCATAGCCGTCAGGAACACAGACAGAGATCTTTTCCTGTTATTTTCTTTCCTCCAACACATAAAAGCTTACCATTAAAGACTGTAGGTTGCTCTGAGTTTGACTGGAAGAATACACAAAGAGGGGAAGCAATATGTAATTAGCGTGTCATAATCAAAATGACCCACTCGGACACTGCAAGGCAAAATTACTGCACCACTGGTGGCAATCTGTGGCCATGTGTTAACACCATTAACATAATGAAAACACACAAACGTTAATAGCCCACCTTTTCATACGGACAAGGTGCTGAAGCACAATCTTAATTTCACATTGCCTTTTCGCTAACCTGCGGGTTGTGGGGAAATGCTGAGAAACATACAATGTTTTTGTAAATGGCTCGGAAGATTAAAACAAAGTGCTCGTGTCTCTTAAAACAATCTGCAAAAAGTACCATTCCCCTGCCGTACATCTCCAGTGAAAAACTCTATGGAAGATCTCATTTTCAATTAAAATCTCATTTGCTTGGAAGTTGAAATGAAATCATGTTGTGAATTAGCACATGAATTTACATACTGGGATGCCTGCCAGTGCGCAGGGAGACTAATTTACCTTAAAGATTGATTTTTCTAGAAAGGATTTCAGTGATGGCCTGAGAGCAATGATGCATACGTGAGATCTGAGAAAACATTTGCCAGCATCTAGCAGCAATGAGACCGTATTGTAAGATGTAACTAGTGAGGAAAAACTATTTTTCTTTCTCCTTATAAACAGTAAGGACTGTTCTTACAGAGGAAAAGAGTTTCCTGAAACTTAGAACAAGAAAAAAATTCCCACAGGGATGAACTGGAGGACTCTTATTTACTATTAAAGGCTGCATCAAAATGGATAACTTGGAAGGATTTTATGAAACTACGTAATCTTAATTATGGTTATAAGAATATTTGGTCAAGATATGCCAGAACACAAAGAAGCAGCCAGTGATCTTTTCATCATCTAGTAAGGAGAAAAAACAGCTATACTGCTCAGCCATAAAAAAAGGTAACACCAATGGAAGAGCTTGTCCTTGTAACTTGTTAAGTTTTTAAGATGCCCACCTGCATCTAGCTACGGTTGATGGTCTTCCACCAAGAAGACGCTCCTTCAATCAGCCATCCACCCGGCCTTGGATTGTCCAAACTAAATTACTTGCTCATTTCACAAGGCCTTCTCCGACAAAGTGCTGCAGCTGTTATTGATTCATTCTCTCAATTAAATAAAGCTTTGCTCTCTCCCCTCCTTCTAAATACCTAGAGACCCCCTATCCAACACAATATCCATTCTTCTTACACTGCTAACATTATCAGTCTGCACGCAAAATTAATTCCCCCACTATTACTGAAATAACTATAATTGCAAACTACACAGAGAGAGAAATTGGAAAGGGGCTTTTAATATACATTTCCAGGTGTATTCTCCATTTGTTCAAGTCAATAACATTTTTCATTAACATTTGTAATAATATGAAAAAAAAAAAGCAAGCTCTGTGCCCTGCTCATTTCCTTTTTAATTCAGAGATGAATTCGCAACACTCTTTCCAAACTGCTACGAGCTACACTTTCTCATTTAATTTGGTTTAAGACATCCAAATGAGATTAATGTTGGCCATCAACTATAAAACATCTTAATTTACATATTTATCAGTTGAATGAGCCATGACTCACAATAGGTAAGATGTATTAACATGATTGCATGTTGATGCAACACTTTAATATAACAGAAAATCAATACGCGGATTAACATAAACAGCAACTGTAAGAGTGCGAGTCTTGTCATTTTTGATATTTATTGAGTTCTTTCTTTGATAGACTATGTGAAGGGATTTCTTGAAAATTCCATTTGCTACTTGAAAAGCACCGCGCTGTTACGTGAACAGCTGCATTCTTTTGAGGATAAAATGAAGAAAAAGCTGGGAGACTGTCAATGTGCAAGGACATTTAGGTTTCTCCACAGACCGGCCAAGAAGAAAAGGAGAAAAGAAGAGCGAGCGAGAGACCCCTGTCTCTCCCCTCGCCTTCATTGTTATCCCACTGACTATCTGGCAGGTGGGCTGAAATCAGTGTGGCTTGGCCTCAGCTGTACTGAGGTCAGCTCTCCGCTCGTCTGTGCTGGAATTATGGGCTAGCCTTTTGCCCGTGGCACACAGATTTAGCCGTGACCCTGAACACAGCCTCCCCCAGAGGCTGACAAATTTTATCACCACATTTTCCCAACTTTGCACAGAAAACCAGCCCAACTCACCAACCCACAGCCAATCCAGGAGCTTCCCCTAACCTCATATCTCATCTCAGACATAATGGGAAAATCAGACCTCTGTGAACAGGAACCCTTTAAGATTCATGGAAAATGAGGGCATGTGCTGGGATGATGAGGGACATCTTACAGCTTTCACTGCATTAAATCAGTACAAAGACTCGAAGAATTATCAGACACTAATTAACAAATTGCCACATCATTTAAAAGAAAAGGATGTTTACACTTTTGAAAATGATTTAAATTACAGAAATAACAAATCATTTAAATTCATACTGCCTGTTAGAATAATTTAGAGATATTTCTTTTCACATTTGCTGATATATTTTCATCTGTGTTTTAACAATAAAATAAGTATGACTGGTAAGATATAAGTGGTAAGTTGCAATAAATAAATTATTTAAAGTTTTAAATTAATGTAAGCGGAACAGAAAACTACTCTACAATTCTATTACAAAATTGTGTCTTTTTTTGATGCAAATTTTTTCTGTAAAATAATAATCATTACAAGTACATTGGGAGTTTTTACAGTATTTGGCCCTCTCCTCTCTCCAAAGTGTTTGAGAAGCACGAAGTCCTACTCAAAGATAAGGAAGAAGGGAAAAAATGAGCCAACACAAGAGATCTAATAAATCAGAAAGCTCTTTGCTAGCGGCTGCATGCACATTAGACCACATCTTCAAGATTTTCAGAGCAAACCGTGGAGCAAAACTCCATTACCTCCTGACACAAATGCAAATGAATCACAACATGGGGTGGGAAGGAATTAAAGACCCTTCTCTAATCAATGACAAACCAGGATGAAATGCTCTCTTCCATGGCTCTGCCATAGGCAAACTTCAAGTCCCCTGAAAACACACGCGCGCGCACACACACACACACACACACACATACTGTGAACACACATGCACATGCTCAAAGACAGACTGACAGACTCACATGCAGACGTCTGGCATGATCGCTCTGGCTTTTTTCCAGCTGGACTTTTCCAAAGTGTCAGTTAGGACAAGAGCCTACTGCATGGATAGAGTCTTGTCTTTAACCTGCCACCACCTTTTTATTACATATCTCTGCCTTTCAGAAAGAGAACCTGATTTTGTCAGGTAGCTGGCGCTGGACTCAGGCGGTAAGGTGAACGGAAGAGCTGTCTCCGTTCTGCTGTGCTCTGTTCTGCTCAGACAGATGCACAGGCCTGTGGAAATGACAGCCTGAGCCCGAGGATGTCTGCTGGCTGCTGCACGGCCTGCTACAGCCTGCAGGTGAAGTGTCTGTGGCGCCATATGGAGCAGGGAAAATTAACAACGAGGGGAAATTCTCCATAACAGCGGGAGGTCTTGCTAGTCTCTCCTCCAAACAAAATTTAGAGACGTAGAGAAACAAGAGAGGGGGAGTGATAAAATTAATGGGGTTCAACATTTTAACACAACACCGACGGCAATGTTTGCACAGAAAAACAAGAATTCCCTTTACAGTTTAGTCACATTGCACTCCTGCATTATAAATCAGTGCTTGGCTTAAGTAGTTTGACCTGCTCTATAAATGTACATTAACCCTGCCGATGCTCCCTTCCAGGTTCTAGTGTGCTCCACAAGCCCAGCACAGTGGCTGTTAGAGCAGGTGAGTTTCCTCCTTCCCTGGTGGCTCCTTATGCTTTCTGCCATCATAGTGGAGGTGCCCCCCATGGAGTCTCTCTTGGTTTGGGTCATTGATTACAAAGAGCCTCCTGGTTTTGTCTGACAGATGTGAATCCATGCTATTTAATTTGGAGAGTTACCCTCAAAGGGAGCACCATTAGCTATCCAATCTGACCACAAATAGTGTTCCATTAAGCAGAGAGTTTGAGAAGCTCTGGTGGTGTGTCTCCTGACAGCATGGAGGAAGCCTTGGCATATTACACTGAATGTTAAATGCTTGGTTGTTTAAACAAAAGGGAGATCTTACTTTAAAGAACGTCTTTGTTTTAGAGATACATAAAAAGTCCCCTCAGCGGGATTCTTCAGGCATATTAGAGCTGAAACTGTCCTTGTTTAGTGTCTAAAGAGGGTGGGGTTGGTAGTTAAAATGTTAATAAGTGCAATTCAGTTTTAATTTAACAGCCTTCTGCATTCCTAATTACTCCACTAGCTGTGAATAAATGAGGAAGAGAGCTCATCTCTTGCCCTCTGATTTCAACACAAAACACATTCTTACTATTTCCAATATGGAGCTAAAGAGGACTGTGAGGAAAGTGATCTAAACTCATCCCCTCTCCGTGAACAAAGCAGCATGGCTCAGTTAACGCTTTTGGCTATTATTTTCCCAGTAGGTAGAGGCCTTCAAACCTTTGTAAGAGCTTTTAAGGATTTTGTTGATAAAGTAAGAAGACTAGAGTGAAAGGTGCGAGGAAGTAAAGCAGTCAAAATTCAAGGAAAAAGAGAAAATAAAGCAAATGTGATGATCATGAAATATTCTCTCTAAAACATTCAACAATAGCAGCATGCTTCTCTGTGCAGACATGGGATAGAACTGTGCATAAATTACTTTATGTAATCATACAATGTAGATTAGCATGATAATGGTGGGTGTTAATAGATGCCAGGAAGCAGGGAGTGACAGCACTTTGAAATGAGACATGCTTGGGGCAGTGGGCTCACACACACTCATGCATACACACAGCATTGGGGAATAGCCAGTGAGGCTCTCGTGCCATTACGACAAATGTGAGTGACGGGGAAGAAAGCCACATCTAGCTAGCTGCCTGAAGGCTGCTACAGTATTTCCAGAAGTCTATAGGCTTCTGGTCTCATGGGGAGCTCTATTAATTGTGAGCAAAATGGTCCACTATTAGTTCTAAACCTTTTAAAGACCAGAGGACATCTTATCCAGCCACCAGGGCCAGGCTCAAAAGCTCGCTAAAATAATGCCATCCTTGATTAGCCAAAAATCCTCAGAAAATGTTAAATATGTTTCAAAGAATGGCATTAAACCTGTTCTAAAGATATTTTCAGTAGCTCCTTCCTTTGAATTTGGTTTTTATTGCAGAGGTAGGATTTAAAAGGGGAGGGAAGAAAATGGAATTAAAATGATAAAAGTGAAGAGGGCATGATCAATACACTTCTTTTATAGCTATGGGTGAGATGTTAGTAAGCAGATCAGGTGAACTGCAAGTTTAATCTCCTCATGGAAAGCCAATGTGAAGAGCCACCTGCATGCTGACGGGACTTTGAAGAAAGCCCTGCAGTCACACCAAAACCTTAATTTCTAACAGCACTGTCTTCATTAGTTAATCAGCCTAAATTCAGCCCCCTACAGAGACAAAAGAGGGATAACAAAGAGACGGAGAGATAAACCTAAGGACAGGTCAAGGGCACTTATTTCGAAAGCTCCCTTGAACACAGTTGGTACATTAAAAAAAAATAAGTCCCACTTCCTTTCATCCTCCAAAGCCCTAGCAGATCACACAGCCTGGTGGGAGTGCAAGCTGGAAACATAAGGACCTATAGATTTACAGACCAAGCGGGTGTGACCACTCCTGTGAAGTAATCCAAATCAGAATGGCTTTAAGACAATGGCAATTTGATCAACCCTTATCC
>VUQJ01000192.1:0-22771 GCA_015108635.1 Andinoacara biseriatus
ATTATTTCACACGTCCTTCTGTCTTGCCTCCTCTCTTGCAAGAAAACCATATTTTTCACCCACTCGACATTGACTCTGCTCAGAAAGGGGGTTGGAGGACGCTGTCTGTAATTAGTCATCACCCGCTGTTTCTGCTCCCCCTCCTCCCTTGTGAGACTTGGTGGGAGCTGATGAAGTGAATGAAGTGGTGAGGAAAAGGTTGCAGAATACACACTGCTCAGGTCAACAGCGTTCCTGCTGTTGTCACCTACAGATGCACACAGACATCAGGAGGGAGCACAGGGCACTGCTCCACATACAGTACAATATGTTTAGGCTATTCACAGGAGGAGGCTTTGTGCTACCGAACAAACGAAAAGTTTTGGGGGGGACAAGCTGAAAAGCAGGCCGCCATTCTCATGTTTTATGTTTTAGAAGAAAAAAAAAGACTGCAAAATGTGTATGACTGCAAAATCATACACATCCATGTATCTATTTGATGTTTATTATTCTCTCGAAATGATTTCTCGTGGCAAATCTGTCGCCTTCCCGTATTTGTTTCCCAGTGCACATATAATTGTTCTGTTAGTTGTGTTATGTTAGAGGTTTGCAGTTCTACAGCAGATACCGTGGTCTAAGGAGCTAATGAAATGTTGGATGCTCAGTAACCTGTAGTCTTGTCCTAAAGCTTGGGTCTTGGCAGCTGTGTTTGCTTCTCTGAGACTGGCTTGTTGCCACACTCCCTGCTCAAGAACAGAGGACTTGCTGTGTGTGTGTGTGTGTGTGTTGTTTGTAAATGCAGCTTGGCTGCCAATACAAGGCCATTTACTGTAGAATTTCAGTTTGTAGTTCATGCCCTGAGTCACACACAATTGGGACTTTGTTGGTGTGAACTAGTTTCAAGACCAGAATGTATTGCAGCTTCAAAACATGATGTGTATTTTTTTGTTCACTTTTTGAAATAGTTACCATCTTTCCTCATTTCACTTTGCCCTGCCCATGAAATTAGCAGCGCTCGCATCCAGTTTTTAGGGTTCGGTGAAGATTTTTTAAAAACGTAGATTCATCATTTCATGTATTATACATTAAAGGGTTCTGAAAGTTTATTCCATTTGCATTTAAACTAGTTCTCATGAAAAGATCCAAACAAGAAGAGACATGTGCATGCACCCACCCACACACACACACACACACACACACACTGTGAGAGTCCACTTCCTGTCTCTCACAGGAGTGTGAAACTTCATTAGCCTCCTCCTCTGTGCTGTAGTGACAGTCCAGCTGCTCCTCATCAGCACTGTGGTATGATGTTTAAGGCTGAGAATATAACTTTAACATTAATAATACTCCTACTAACAATAGTTAAGAGACCACAGTAGCAGGGCCTGTCCAAAGCACTTTTTGTTATATCATTATGAAATAATGCCTTTTTTAAACTCTGACATACTAACCACATTGCTGCAAAGTCCTCTCATCTCACAAACTTTATCAAGCTTACTTATGTAATTAAATAAAAGACAAAGGAAGTCTGAACTATGTTGTTTATATGCCCAATTAATTGCAAAGAATTTTCTGATTATGATCTTAGCCGCATTAATCTAATCTGATAAAGACATTTACATGGCAGCTTTGTTGCCTTAATTGGGTTAGGCTGAATTGTTATTGTGCCTGTAAACGCAGCAATTAAGAGCTCATTCCAAATACTTCAAAATGAGTCCTGGCTGTTGAGGGGATCAAATCTGTTATAGCCTAACGAAAACAATGTGGCAGGAAAGACACCTCTCAATTTTATGAAGTGTTTTTGCTCATGGCATTTTTCTTTGTTCTCTTCTTTATGTTCATTGATTAGCCACAACATTAAAATCACTAACCTGCTAAAATAGCTCTGGCATGAATGAGCTACAGGGGATGACAGGCACTATAATGCTGGCAGCTGATCCTTTGGCTCAGAGCCCTGTACTACAAAGCAAGTTCAGCATACCCAGGGTATCTTTCCATTATCTGGATTCACTTACCCTAACACTGGCAATCGGGAGAAGGGGTTCACATAAAGGTGGCGATCAACTCGCTAAGTAAACCTGGGGTTTCCCCTGCTCATTCGCATGGAAAGGGTGGTGTTGACAGCATGTGACCATTCACAAACATAGACGAGTGTATTGGCAGTAGAGCAGCTGATTTTACAGAGGAAGCTAAAGCTATTCTGTGGGAAAATGTAGAGTGGTTAAACACATAATACAGATTGAAAGTAACACAGCAGTATGAGGGTCTGTGAGAGGAAACACACTGTAGAATAATATAGTATTAAAAGTGTGTGCTTTTAAGCACTTTGGTAAGACTGGAAAAGACCTACTATCCTAATAAAATTTAGAATATTTGAAGACTGGAAAGAAAGCCAGCAAAAATACCGACTGTGTAAGTTAACAGACTTATCAGTATCTGATGGATTATAATTGAGTATTTCATTAAATTAATGTTTAAAAGACAGTTTTAGTTTTTATTCTTCCAGCAGCAGACTCAGTGGTGTTTAAGCATCTGAGAGTAAAGATTAATTTCAAAAGCAGAATTCAAACATAGGCTTAGTCTGCAAAATACTTCGGGAGGCAGAACAGGAGCAAAATATCCAAAAACCAAGATGCTCCAGGGAACAAAGGACCACACAACCATGGGGATGACACAAACAAAAGGCTACTCAGACTGTACACACCAGGTAATTGGGGAAATGGGAAACACCAGGGAACCCAGCTGAAACTCATTGGGGAAACAAGACCGAGGAAGCAAAACTAAACACAGCACAAGAGAGACGAGACACTATCAAAATAAGACAGGAAGTCACCAACACAGAGACACAGACTCAAAAATCTGAACTTGGCCAAGGACAAAAAGGTAAACAAATACGGAAACTAGATTAATAACGTCACACAGGAGACTCAAAGGACAGAATACAGAGACAAAATTAGGACAGAGTAGACATGAGGGGGAACGAAGGTCAAAAAACTAGGAACCCAGATAAACTCTAACTTTAACTGTATAGACTTTGTCACCTTAGTGTTTTGGATCCAAAAGCGACCTTATGTAGATGAGGGGGTGAAGTCGTCCTCATAAATTAACGACTAATTACAGTACAAGCTTGGTTAGCAAGCTACAGCTGCTGCCTGTATGGGTGCATTGCATAGGCAGAGTGGCCTGCTGATGTGTTGTAGTAGCAGTGATGCCAGATGATTACATAAAAAAATGCACCCAAAGGCACCAACACAGTAAGTCAGTTCAACTGAGGTGGCTAGCAGACAGCTAGCGGCCGAGCCCTGACCTACCTGTGACTCAAAGCGGGAACACCTCAATGATGCAAATGTTTAAGCCTTAATACAACTGAGACACGAGTTATTAAAAAAAAAAGTTTCTTGTGCAAGGCTGCAAATGTGTTTCTTTCTGCTGTAAAGTGGGTATTGATTCACTTTTTGAACCAGCCTCAAGTGGCATTTGGAGGAACTGCAAATTTTTTTGCGTGCCATTTGGGGTTGTGAAGTCTGAAGTCTGGATTAGGCTTTTTAAGACACATCGCTCTGATGCTCGATTGGATTGGCATCTGGGGAGCGTTGAAGTCGATTCAATTCTGTGAGCTCTTTTTCCACGGTCATTGTGCTGATCCAAGCATTTTTGCAGTGACAGGCCACATTGCCTGGGAGGCACCTAGTGCAGGAGATTGCCTTTTACTTGGGAGTGGGGGGGTTGTAACATCCGCACGGATGCCAAGATTTTCCAGCATAACATTGCAATGTAACTAGATTATCAGTTTTATTCACTTTAGCTATCATTGGTTTTTATGTTCAGGTTGATTTTTTTTTTGTACTAGGACAGTCCACTGTGTTTGGCTGGGCCTCTGCTGGATGTTTTTAAGCAGGCGCTGGTATGACATTAAGATGCACTGTAAATTAACTCTATGTTGTCTTTTTGTTCTAGATGATCCAAACCAGCAAAACGCTGATTGAGTCAGCTGATGTGGTCTACTCCAAGCTCACACAAGCACAACGAGCAGGTACGTATCACTGTTTAGTCCCTTTTTAAATTTAGAAATATGCTGATGTATATGCCTTTTTACTTAATATCTGAACAAATTTTTAAAAAAGGAAGATGTAGGCATTCTTGTGATAAACAGCGTGTTAGCATCAGCATTCTACTGCAAAACATACTTATATTTATAAGTGGAAAATTGAGTCAAGTTGATATGTTCTTTTTCTGTAGGCTGTGTGATATTTTCCTGTTCCTTTCTTTATATAAGATCTTCCTTTTTATGACACTTGAAAAAAATAAATGCATCTATGAAGCAAAAAACAGGAAACCGCGATCTCTCTGCTTTTGTGACGAAAATGACTCACAATTCAAGGAAAAAACTGATCAGGCATGAATTAAATTACCTCCCTTACTGGCATATTTTATTAATTTGCTTAAGAAAAATAAGAACCACTCAAGAACGACCTGCATTTGCTTAAGAAGAGATTTCAGCTTTTCAGTTTTATTTCCCAGTGAATCGTGTGAGGTACAAATGTTTATCTGCAGCCTTTTAAACATATTGTGTGTCATGTCCTCCTGCCCAGTGTATGTACTCCTACAGCATCAGCATCAACATCAACAGCCGTGGGTGCTGTCGATAGAACAGGCCATCATCAGTGAGTCAGCACAGAGTAGTAATCATGTCATTGGGCAGGTGTAAACAATCATCCAGCCACACAGACAAAGGGCTGCAGGAGAAAGAGGACAGAGAGCATAAACATCCTTTGAGAGGAGGAGAGAAATGAAAAGGTTTGACAGAGTGTGGAGCGAGGGGGTGGGGGTGGGGGGGTTTGGAAAAATGGCGAGAAAGGGCTAAATTAACAAAGCATTTTATCAGTGCAATGTTTTAAAATGGCTGCTCTATGCAAGAGGCCCAGTCTTTTAGGAGAGAGGATAAAATTGACCATAATAAGATCATTAGGGGAGAAATGGCTTAAAATCGAGAAATCCTGTGGCTTGTCTTCTCGAGCCTCTTTTAAATTCGGCGTTAATTCTTCCTCATTTGCCTTGCTCCTTTCCTATGCAGCAGTGCCTCTGCTGAAGAGCTCCTCAAGAAAGGAGCTCAGTTTGAATACTGACATCTTCATTTTTCATGTTAAGACACGTTATGGCTATAGGAAACCAAAGAAATGATTGAAACAAACGTGAACCTAGAGATTGGGGCCCATTATAGACTTGATAATGCCTCGTGTAAGCTTGGAAATTTGTATTTTGTTTTGTTTTTGTATATGACAACTGGGGTTGAGTCAGTGCACGTGCCATCCCAATATCTTGAGGCTATTAAAGCCTGCTTTACTCCCCAGTGTCACTCAGAGGCACGCATATGCTTGACACCCCTGACCATAACAAGCCAAGCCTGATATTCATGCAGTGCCCAGGGAAGTAGGCTAAACCCTGGAGCTTCAATCACAGATATGCCCTCCCGCTTCAAGGTTCCCTAGCTCAGAGCTAGGAGCACCTTCAAAGGCGATGACGGGAGAGTTAAGCAAAGCTTAAACTTCACACAGCCACAATTGCATCAGTGTCTGCTAAATATGAGAGGTTTGTGCTTTGTGTGCTGCTGCAGACAGATGAAAAATTTGTAAGGGGAAATAATAAAAATGAACCTTGTTTTGTAAAATAAATTTATGCTTCTCTGACATAACTGAAATAATATTCAAAACGGTTGCTCGGAAGCTTTCCAAACCAAATGAAGTGCAAACATTTAAGTTCCTAAATTTGGAGTGATGTGTTTTTTATGTAAGTTAAAAGCAACATAGAGTGACACAAAAGGTAGGAGCACAAGCCTTAAGGGGCCTCAGCTGCATGCCAAACACAGCATTTTTCCTATCGCTCACTCAAATTCCCCTGCCTCAAGCACTAACACACATGCCTCAGTCCAAACCATGCAGTTCTCAATATACATATCCTCCATGTGCATGTGTCCATACTTCCAGGCACTGTAGTTTTGATGGCAATAAATGAGGCAGAAAAAGAAAAACACAATGGCCAAATAGCAACCTTTTTCTGTGACATAGTGTAGCATTATAGCAGGAAACCAAAGAAACAGAGTTTACCAAATTTCATTACTTGGCCTTTTGATTCAAATCTCCTGTTCCACCAAATCCCAAAGGTGATCCAAAGCTTTATTTGTGTTATCCTGCTGACAGCGACTAGAAGATGGGTATACTGTGGCCATAAAGGGGTGGACATGGTCAGCAACAACACTCAAGTGGGCTGTGGTGTTTAAACAATGCTAATTTGGGACTAAGGAGCCCAAAGTGTGAGAGGAACTATCCCTCACACCATTACACCAGTCTGAACCACTAGTACAAGGCAGGATCCATGCTTTCAAGTTGTTTATGCCAGATTCTGACCCTGCCATCAAAATGTCACAGCAGTAATCAAGACTTATCAGAACAGGCAGCTTTCATCCAACTTTCATCCAACTTTCTATTGTTTGACTTTGATGATCCCGCATGAATTGTAGCCTCAGCGTCCTGACAGAGGTAGCACCTGATGTGATTGACGTGTTGTGTGTTCAGCGATGCACTTCTGCATGCCTGGTTGTAACAAGCGGTTATTTGAGTTACTGTTGCCTTTCTATCAGCTCAAAGCAGTCTGGCCATTCTCCCCTGACCTCTGGCATCAACAACCATTTTCGCCCAGATAAGGGACACTCACTGGATACGTTCTCTCTTTTTGACCATTCTCTGTAAAGCCTAGAGATGAGCTAGTTGTGCAGGAAAGTCCCAGTAGTTCAGCAATTTCTGAAAACCCTGTCAGGTGCCAACAACCATGCCACTTTTACTTAAATGACCTGTTTGAACTTCATGTGCTCATGTGCAGAATTCTTTCAGGGTGCTTCTTTAAATTTAAAATCTGCAATTGACGGAAATCTTAAAAAGGCACATGTGATAAAATATGCCAGTATTTAAAAAGCTTACTTCTCTTGTCTACCGGCAGATGAGCGTGGAAGCTAAACTAAAAACTAACTTTTTGCTTGATACAGGATTTCCACACCACTTTATCAGATGAAGGTCATCTGATTAATCATTTGCACCACTCTGGGCTTTTCTGTCTCTTTATAGTACTCACCTTGAGCTAGACTAATGATCAGTCATCACAGGCTCATTTCATTTAAACCTGACAGAAGAACCTAGAGTAGGTGCAAGATTCTAGTTCCCTGTCAGAGCACTTAAAATACAATATACTGTAAGATTATTTGTAACAGTAACACCTAAAACATGTTGCTTGCTCCAACTTTAAGTGTAGCTTCAAATGTGTGATTTCCAACAGTTATGAAATTAAGCACATATTTATCACAGTATTATTATATTTAGCATAATAATGAAAAGTAAATTAATTGTAATGATTTTTTTTTTTAAAACATACGTCGGTGGACCAATGAAATGCTAGACAGACTCACCTTTCTTCCTGCAGTCGTGCCACAGTATAACCCTCCACCATGCCCTTAACTTAACCTGTGTCTCAGTTAATTAAAATTATTTCGTATTCTCTAGAGAACATAAAAGCCGTGGATTGCACTGGGTTGGACTTGACTCCCCCACCAAAAAAACTCAGCCTCATTCTGATGGCTTGGAAAGCATGAATTTACCTCTCTTGATAGATTGACAAGCACTGAATGCATCCTTCAGAAGCCATTTCATCAACCATATGATTATGTACATACTGACAATGACAGCAGCATCAGCCTGAACACAGAGTCAGTGAGAGGCATGCGAAGATCAAGATGATGGATTCACTCGGAATAGAAGGTTTTGTTCCCGTGATCAATGCAGAAGTCAAAGTTATAATTTTGTTATAATGGCTGCACGAGAAGCAGAAAAAGTGCTAATAGAGGACAGGCTGTCAGTATCCGAAAGAGAATGTGAAGTGGTGCGCTTCACGTAAGCACAGTCACTCATGCTGGCTTCGTTTGAGCGCGCACACTCACTCATTAATTTTAGGGCCTGTGATTGAACCTGACACTTTTGCCTGAGACATTAAAATTGTTCTGTGCTCATCAGCTAAATGCTTTTGTGACAAAGCCATAATCACACCGATGGGCAGGACCTGAATTAGAGAGCCAAACGATCCTCTTACATCTTAACCTGCCTTTCGTTTTAAAATGAAGCAACATGAAATAACTGGCCCATTGGCAGAGTCATCATTTTAACGTTTGTAAGCTAAAAATGGATAGTTTGCGGTTGCTATGGTTTTTAAGTCTCAACAGCACCACTTCCTTGCTTCCTGTGTGCAGTTTTTTCCCAGTTATTATTGCAGCTAATCAGTTCAATTTGGGCAGTGAAGCTGACGCGTTGATGAGGATGGAGAGGCGTTAGATAATTCCCCCTGGGCACTATTGATGGCTCGCCATCACACACGTCGCTAATGTGGGACCAGGAAAACAGCTGGGATGCACACTCTGGCACCTCCAGATGCTACCACTGTGTTTTTGTGTACATTGAGTGCACTGGCTTATTTGTCTGCATGCACATCTAATCTGTGTGTGGGTAGTCCCAATTTTTAGTTGTTCTCCCTACTAGCCTGTGCTTCGCTCCAAAAGGGTTTTATTTGGAGATTTGTTCCAGCAGTGTTTCTCAAAAATGTCATGCATAATTCATTGAGATGTGTATGTGCTAGTGGGGTGTGCTAGTTTGTCATTGCACTGATTTACTCAAAACACAAAAAAGAGATCAGTCTTTTTCAAATGCAAATGTTTTGTGACTATATCTTTATTAGCAAGATTATATACTAGGTGATCAGATGATATAAATACTTAAAGACACAAATATGTAGTATACACAGAGCTGAAAAGGCCTTCTACTACATCAATACCTGTACTAAAAGCCTGAGTTTTACATCAGTCCATCCATCCATTTTCCGCCACTTATCCGGATCTGGGTTACAGGGGCAAGAGTCTAAGCAGAGATGCCTAGACTGCTCTCTTCCCAGCCACCTCCCCCAGCTCCTCTGCGGGGACAGCAAGGGATTCCTAAGCCACCAGAGAGACATAATCTCCCTAGCATGTCATGGGTCTGCCCCGGGGGCCTCATCCCAGTGGGACATGCCCAAACACCTGACCTAAGAGGCATTTAGGAGCATGTGGAGAAGTAGCTACTCTGAGCCCCTCCGCAATGAGAGATAAGTTGAGCTCTTCACCCTATCTCTAAAGCTACTTATATCCACAATCTCGTTTTTCATGCACTGCCCAAACCTAGTGGCCATAGGTGAAGATAGGAATGTAGATGGACCTGTAATCCATACCTTCGTTTTCACATTCAGCTCTCTCTTTGCCACAACATACCGACACAGCATCTGCATAATTTGCAGACGTTACACCTATCTGTCTGCTCCACTGTCCCTGCACTCATTAACAAGACCCTGAGACACTTGAACTTCCCCACTTGGGGCACCAACTCATTCCCAACCCAGTTTAGGCACTTCACCCTTTTCTGGCTGAGAACTTGGCCTCAGTCTTGGAGGTGCTGATTCTCATTCTCAGCCGCTAAAATTGGGCTACAAACTGCCCAAGCTGGAGCTCGTGGCTCGATGAAGCTAGCAGAACCACGTGTGCAAAAAAACGGAGATAGGATCCTGAGACCATTGATACTGACACTGTCTATCCCTTGGTTGTGTATAGAAATTCTATCCATCAACGTTTTAAACAGAACTGGTGACAAAGGGCAGCCCAGGCAGAACTCAGCCCTCGTTGGGAATGAATCTGACTTATGGCTGGCAATGTGAACCAACCTCTCACAGCAGAGCTTCCCAAGGAATGCAGTCAAGGCCACAAAATGGATATAGACTTGTTGGGCAAAGTCTCATGCACCCTTGAATATCCTCGAGAGGATAAAGGGCCAGTGTTCCACAAACAAAAATATGCATTGTTCGTCCTGGAGCCGAGGTTTGACTAATGGACAGACTCTCCTCTCCAGTACCCTGGCAAAGATCTTTCCAGGGAGGCTAAGGAGTGTACTCCCCCTGAAGTTGGAATACAACCCCCCCGCTCCCCATCTTGAAAAGGGAGCACCAGCTGTACTTCTTGGCATCTCTGTGTATTCCACGTCTGGCGATGAGGTGTTCAAGCATCTGGCTTGAAAATAGCCATGCATCATGCCATATTAAGACAGGTCCAGGAACAGGTGCAAGCTTACTGTGTTTGGGTTAAGGACCTACTGCTGCTCTGCCAGCCTTACCATGATTATTCATTGAAATTCTCTTCCATGCAAAGGTCTTTGCTATGATGAACCACTGTTTTAGTCAGCACTGTGTAGTTTATTGCAGTACAAAAGATGAAGAACTCTCCTTCCCTTTATCTTCCTTGGATTTATCCAGTTTTTGTCCCAGCTTCTTAGCAGCTGGAATATCCCATTCTCTGTCTGCAATCATGACATCATGTTTGGGCTCTGCGGTGCGTGTGAATAGAGATAAATTAATGAAACACTGATCTGACTGTTATTTATTCCCCATTCACTGCATTTGCTATCTCTGTATTCATTATTTCTTTTCATCAGATCCTGATTGAAGATTCTGTTTGATTTTATTATTTACCTACTTTCCTACCTCTTTGCCTGAAGCCTGTGTATGTGTATGTGAAGCATGAGAGGTGCTGCTGCAGTTCTCATTACAGAGGCAAAACCCCTCTCTGCTCTTTGCAGAGATTGTAAGCTTCTACTGAGGTGTGTGTGTTATGTTTGCATTTGGTCGGCTACTCAGAAGAGATATGTTGTTCCCTAAGTCCTCCTTAGCACCCCGCTCTCCCTGTCTCTCTCTCTCAGACGTAAGATTGTATCTCTTCAGAGTGTGCTACAGGGCCACATTTTTATTAGCTCAAATTTCACATAGTTTAAGTGACACTAAGGAACAGCAACACCGAGACTGTTAGGGGAAGGAAAAGCTTCATAATGCCAAATTAAATGCTTGAAGAGTTGTGTTGCGACAAGCGTCCTCTAGCTAATTTGCTAATTTCATGACTTACTCAGTTCCCTGCCTGCTTAACTCCTCATGTTCTGTGAACACAAACTTCCTTGGCTCCTCTCTGAGCCCATTAACTACAACAGATTACAAGATCAAAACAGTCCTAATCCCTGGTAGCAGAACTTTCAGGCTCAGACACATATATTGTGCAGTAGGTGTACATGACCAGTGTTTAGAAAATTAAAGCACAATATGGGTCTTTGCTTATTTTGGTATGCCCTGAAGGCTGGAAGTTGTGTGTTTTTTTTAACTTGCCTCATAAAGTCTTGATCTGTTCTGGTCGTGCTTTTTGGGGAAAATGTTTTCTTTAGTCAAACCTAGTTCTGCACTCATGTGGCACATGACGAGGACATATTATGTGTGGTTCGAAAAAAAAATGCATAAACTCAAACTTGAGCGGCCACCTAGTTAGTAGAAATATTTAAAGACCGAAGAAGGAATGACTTGAGGTGATGGGCTTTTTGTGATTTGTAGTGTATTATGTTTCAGTTTCAGATCAGTTTTTACAGTAAATCGAAGCAGGAGTACCATAAGGTCAGTTGTCAGAGACAGAACGACAAGCAGGCTGAGCCTTAGGTTTAGGAGGAGTTTGTTCTTAAAGCCCACGGGATTAGTTATGGTCTGCCTGGGCTAAATGAAGCAGGAAGTACTGATAGATTAATTAGAGTTTAGCCCGCTTTATATGACCTCAGTTTAAGCCCCATAAACAACACAGCACATTTAACCTCCTAAGACCCTGCGTCCACATATGGGGACATTACAGTTTGGCTTTGCTGCACCTTATACTTCATTGTGCTCAATAGTATTTTATACTTTCTGAAGTCATTTTGTTTTTGTTGTGTTGTACTATAAAATAATCCCAGTGTCCACATCTGAGGACATTTTTTTCTTAAGAAAGTATGTAACAACCATGTAACAAAATACAACTTCCTGTTCAAAGAGGAAGCTTAGTTTGCATACATATCAGGTCCATCACAAATATCTAGGAGAAATCAAAAATACAAACAGGAGTTCGGGTCTTAGGAGGTTAAATATTCTGTTTGGTAACTAAAGGGTGATTAAAAACAATAAATCACCTTCTTTCAAAGATAAACTTTTTGTAATACTTCAGGCAACTTTAAAATTTTATTGCTTTGGAATAGAAGTTTCAGATTCAGATTCACTTTATTGTCATTAAATGTCAAACATACAATAAAACTGCGTTCCAGAACACACATCCAAGAGATAAGTGTTTGCGGCCTTGCTGACATAGAGATGCTGCCGCTGATGTGGTTGAATTCGGCATGTAGTAAATATGTTTGTTTGGATGTGAGGTGTGTGTGAAACTTGCTTTGATTGTGGTTTTGCATGATGTAATTATCTAATGGCAGGATATAAAGCTGCACATGTATTTTGCAAGCTTCCTCTACAGAAATGAATACAATAAATTAAAAACACCACTCACAAGTGTCCCTGGTGAGCCCTGGACCTAGTTTTAGTTGGATGACCATCACATGACACATCTGCAGTCCCTCGCAAAGTAATCCTGATGTCCTCCTCTCTTTCAGGCCCCTTCCTCCTCATTGGAGTCACTGACATTCTGCAACCCCGTGGATCCCAACAGCTACTCGCCGCAGGACTCCTTCTCCTCCTCCTCCTCCTCCTCATGCTACAACTCGCCCACCAGAATGGAGGCCAGCTACCATGGCTTCAGCCCTGAGCAATCCCACTATCAGCACTCTGCTCTGCAGGACTTTTACACCCTGTCACACTGTTGGTCAGGCCAGCAGGAGAGCTCCCCCACCCTTGAATATGCACCTTACTTTCCCCCAACAGACTATCCACATGCCTGTCCTGTGGAAGACAACTGTTTCAGGAAGGATTTCCCACTTAACTACGACATGTGTTACAGTGCTTTATGATGAGACCGTGAGCAGTATTACCTTGTATCCTGAGTGTAAATATGATTCTGTTCAGTGAGGCTGTTTGCTTTCCATTTCAATTTGTGCTGTTTGCTGTAGTGGAGTGAGTTTAATGAAAACTGAATGATATATTTTCATACGTGTCCGTTCTTTTGCTGGACAAAATAAAAATGTGATAAACTCACTAGTGTGGTTCCAAAGTGGGTTTCTCTTTTGCAGCTTTTGCACTGTTAAAGTTTGCTCCGGCAGGTTCAAACTACTCTAAACTACTCTCCAAACAAGCCCTGTATAGCCACAGGTAACAAATAAAAGTGCAAAAATGTGGGAAGAGAGTGCAAGTAAATATCACAGACTGATAACATGTCAGGGCTGAACTGAGCTGTAAAGCAACTATTTGAACTGAAGGAATCATGCAAGATTTGACTTTTACCTGCAGGGAGGAATTTCACTGGGAGTTAGGCAAGTGAAGAGAGATCAAAGAACAGTTTTGTGTGGCACATTTACAGAGAAACTCTCACAGGGCGGGTGCCGCTCAGGAGACAGAGTGGGTCATCTACTAAGCTAAAGGTAGGTGGTTTGATCACTGATTCCTCCAACTAGTATCTTGAAGCATTCTTAGTCAAGATAGTGAACCCCAGGTTGCCCCCAGTGCATCCATTGGAGTGTGAGAGTGTGACCTTTACAAGAGAGAAAACAAACAAACACTTTTGTAGGTGGACGAGGCTTGTAGTAAGAAAGTGCTTGATTAAGTATCAGTTCATATACTGTATTTACAGCACAGACATGCTATTTTTAACACTATTGCAACAATTTTTAACAAGCCAAGGACATTTAAGGAAACTAAATTTGTTGTTTTTAATACAGAAGTACATCACACACTGTCACTTATCCTCATCACCAAATTCCTGCTAACTAATTATTTTATTGTGGCAAAACACACACACACACACACACACACACACTGGTGGTTTAATCTATACAGAAACTTAAAAAAATATTTTGTTATTTACCAATTCTATGCCACAGAGGGCTAATTACCTGTAAACTCTTAGTTTAGTTTCTCTTTGCTTTGCCTTAAATAGGAAGGCTTCATGCTAAGTAGTTACCAAGGAGTTCCAGATTATTCCACCATCCTATAACTACTGCTTCTGTGTGCAGTAAACTTAGTAGTTACTCAATACTTAAATATTACTTAACCATTACTTACTTAAGTGTAACCTAGAGTAGGGTGGCACCTTACAGTTTCTCAGTATATAGTATTACTTCTCCATTACATAAATTTTTTTTATGGTGACTGACTAAAGTGGACTATTATACTTGGATGTTACTCACTTATTTAGTACTTATTTACAGTACCTGTAGTTGTTGTTGCACTATAAGAAGTGAACTGCAGTTAATGTGTTAGTACCATCACGCATACTGAAATCTTAAAGTGAGGGGTTGTTTTTTACTTCCCCGTCACACTTCACATCCCTGATTGTGTTTATTTAACTAATAGAAACTATATTCAATTTTAATATGTTGGGAGAAAAAAATATTAACTCTGGGGAAGACCATGTGTTTAAAAGTCAGAAACAAGGTTCAGGTCTTTGCCAAACAAAGCTTTTGTAATGCCTGATTGATTTTACTCAGGAATTTATCCAGAGCCAGGCTTGGCTCATGACTCATTATCAAATACATAAAGCAGTAGCAAAACTGTGTGAAGTAGGTTTCTCCCAGTGTCTGATATCAATAAAATGGCAAGTTAGCTCTAGTTAAGAAAACTGAGGTGTGATTCATGTCTTTGGTAATTTGAGGTGTACAGGGTGTACTTGTTCCTTTGTACCAAAGAAACTCAGAGCATGGATAAGGTTTTCCAGGTATTTGTCTGCCAAAACAAACAGTAAGAAGAAATATTAAAATGGGGGGTTAGTTTTTGCTTCCTGGTCACACTTCACACCCAACACAGTTGAAACTAGTGTCTCAAACTAACAATAAATGATGTGTGTGTTCCAAACATCCTGTTGGCAAGCAGCCCTTTTGCTCTTGCTGAGCCAGCATTTGTAGAAATCCCCCTGGAGACACTTGGCAGCACCTGATAAGTGTGAAAAAAAAAGTACTCACCCACATTTAGACCGCAGCACAGCACCTCAACCAGCTTTAATTAACTGGTAGGGACATTTCAGCATGCCGACAAAGACAACAATCTTTATATACCATTATATTGCAAGAACTTTTACAATAATATTGCCTAACAGTATAAAGTGTTTATCCATTTACAAGCTAAATTTGCAAGAGACCATTGTTCACTTGGTTATTGATCTACAGGATTAGTCCCTGTAAGTGTGTTCATGTATAGTGCAACAAAGACTGTGTTCACTTGTCAAAGTGCAAAGAAAACATACCTGCATGAGTCACAAAAGATAACACTTCTTATAACAGTTAAGGGCAGAGAAGTATGTTGAATAATTTCAGCTTTGAAGCATGAAATCATCTTCATGGCACGAATGCCATTTGGTAAGGAGCTTAAGCTTAATGTTGGAAAATTACATTAAAATAAAATGCATTGTTGTAGACATAATAATACTGATGAGAATGAGTGTAATAAATGAAAATCCTGCACGGTAATATTCAGATTTCTTGATGTGCAGCATTTTGACGGGCTATCAATGATTTCACGTCAACTTTGAACAATAAAAAAGCAAATTTTTTTTTTCTCTTGACATTGACTCATGGCACAAACACAACATAAATAATTAGCTTTAATTTCATGGCTTTGAAGTATAAGCCGTTCTTCAAAAATAAAAATGAAAAAACATCAGTAAATAGAAATTCAGTTATGATTGAGCAAGGCACATCCATAAAGCACATAAAGATGGACCTAACCACAGCTACAGACTCAATTCTGTCTGAACTCCACATTTTGAAGGCTCAGCATTAGTTTTCAAAAACTGGAAACTGCTTTATGCGACACATACCCTCTTTGAATCCTGCAACCTTGAGCTCTGATCTCCCTCACAACACCCTAACCTCCTTTACTACTGGTCTCTCGCTGTTTGAGGCTTCTTCAGGTTATCAACCTTTCCTTTTACCCTCTGAAGAAGGTGAAGTGACAGGGCCACTGCAAACATGTGTGGAGGCAAGCTAAAGAAGCCTTACCATGACCAGAAGGCGTCACAGGCAAAAGGTTTGGATAAGTGTCTGTAGAAAACTTACTTATTAATGTATATTGGAAACTTCCTGGTATTATGAATATCCAACAAACATTCCAATCTTTCTTAAGTCTTAGTGCCTGGGATGTCTTTCTCACACCTGTCCCTCACGGTTTAATCAAGTGCTGGGTATTTCTAGACTGATGGTCAGGAATATGGGATATCATAACAGTCAGGCTTTCTTGGTTTTCTGAACTCTCCTGCACTTGTCCCTGTGTAACCCATTTTCTCTGCTCTTCGCCAGTTGCCAACATCAAGTGATTGTCAGAAACCTGGTACCTCCAAACCACACATTCCTGAGGACTATAATCACCATCAGCTGCTTCTCTCAATTCTGGCATGTTTCCTGCAAGGGGACTTACCTGCTCTCCATCTGCCGGCCCACTCTTCACCTGTCTCCTTTCAGCCACTCTGGAAGCCCCCCCATCCATCCAAGTACTCCCCCTGAGTCCCTCAGAACCATTTCCACTTACCTGGTCCACAGCTCATACTGTCTCCTTTCTGACCAAACCTGGAGTGTGTTCCCCCAGCTCAGTGAAAGAACTCTTGTCAGTATCCATCTTGCTGCATTTTAATAAACACTCTGAAACTGCCAATGTCTGCTGTAGTTTGTTCACTGAGTTCAGTTTATTTGACAAAAGGTGCTATATAAGTACAAGACTATTTTACCGTATTGCAACTTAAAACATTTTTTTTATTTTTTATTTTTGTTGGATCATGGGATCCAACAAAAAAATACCATAAAATAAACTTTGCTACATATAACTCCATTAGCTTGGAGTTATTTTTGTGACCAGCTCGTGAAATATTCTCTCTTTCTTTATCTCTGTTTTATCTCCTCCATCAGATCTTGGGAAGTATTTAAAGCCCTTAGTGTTATGGTCCTGGACCATATGCCCAGTGTTTTGGTGTTTGTTCTTTTAGGTTTCTGTGTTCATTTGTTCATTGTGGATTCTTTTTTACTAGTTTCTGAATTCTTTTATATTGATATTGCATTCCGGGTTCCCATTGTTTTTGTCTCCTCTGCACCTCTGTGTTCTAGTGTCTGTTTTGTCCCTCTGTGTCATGTCCCTTGCTTCATGTGTTCCCAGTTTTGTGACAGGTCTGCGTCTCTGTGTCATGCCTACAGTACTTGTTTCCTGTTTTACTTTGTCAGTCATAGATTAGTCTGCCTTGTATTTGGTTTACTCCCTGGATTTGTCCTGTTTAATCATTCCCCGCTCTGTCTCCACCTGTTCCCAATCCTATCATTATCTTGTGTCCATATTTAAGCCCTTAGTCTGTGTCTGTTCTTTGTCACGTTGTTGTCAACGTTACCACGCTGAATGTCACCCTGCTACTTAGTTTCTATTTAGTTCTGGCACCTGTCTAGCCCCAGTTTTATTGTTTATTATTTTCTGCCATGTCTTGAATAAACCTCGTTCACGTTCAGTTCCACTCTAACTTCACCTGCCAAACAGCTCTTCCATGACACTTAGAAGAAAAGAGAATTACAATGGAAGTTTTATTTTCAACATTTTTTTCCCTAATTTTCTAATTATTATACCTGACTAAAAGGATAACCAAAGCCCAGGTCAGAGACTGAACAGATGTTGGCTGACTCGAAAGAATTCCTTGCATCAGTCAATTTTAACTCAGGAGCAGGTGCGACATTTGTGACTCAGTGACACACTTTATATAGAGATAGATACAGTATGTTACTGTTGGTACACTGTGTAAAATGTTAATAAAAAAAATAATTTGATTGAGTAGTGATTATTTAAACCTTACGTTTTAATGACAAAACTGTGGCTCCATAGTATAGTGGCTAGCATCTTCATCTATAATAACACCACTGGTTTGTTTTTTTTTTCACCTTCTTCAAGTCCAGGATGAGGTGGGCAGGTATTTTCCATCCCTCAGAGGTGGAGGACCACCTGTTTCTCATCAGCCTCATCAGCTACAGTTTAAAAGAACAGGCTCCTGCACCCAGTCTTTGCCAGATTATCTGTGTCTCTTGTGCAATAAACAGTCCGACCCAATTATACTTTCATTGCTCCTTGTGTACTAATGTTTCTTTTTCTCTGGACTTTCAGAACTCTTCCATCAGCTTTCGAGTGGATTCCTTGGACTAACCTATTCTCACAGATCTGGCAGCTAGCATTGGAGCTAAATTGGATACACAGCCTTGACTCTTGCCTGTCTGCCCACCCTCATATCAAGTCAACTCTCTTGGAAGCAAAAGCCCTCCTCCTGCAAAGATTTGCCAACATAGCCAAGTAAGCCTAGCTGATTAAATCTTCTCTCTTCTCACTGGAAATTCTCAGCTTTTCTCCCGGTTTTTGGAATACATTCCAGGGACTAACCTTTGTTTTCTCTCTCGCAGACATCCTCCTCCAAGATCCCTCCAGTGACCTGTTGCTACCCGTGGTGTTAATAAAGCCCCAAAGGTTCTCCCAGTGCCTCTATAATAACTGTGTAAATACACTATTAAAAAGATACATTCAGTCTTGCTGTCTGTGTCAGTTCTGCCTTTAAGATCATCTGTTTTTCTTCAGCCATGCCAGTCATAACACTTCATCTCACACTTGAAATATCCTTGATTTAAGACCAGGAGGAGACGAATCCCTGGGAGGGGTGCACAAAGCTATGCAACTTCAATATGTGGATCTATCTGTTGTGGTCACCCTTGTAAATAAATTACTTGCACAATGTAATTTGGCATGCCCTATGATTGCATGGTGACCTGTCCAGGATGCACCTTGTGTCATTGTCTGGGGACATTTTTCCCAGTGTTTGTTTTTTCTTTGAGGTTCTGTTATAGTTGAATCTCATCAGTCGTCTGAGCCATCAGCATCATCTCCAGAGTCTTTAGCAGTGCCTTTAGACTTCAGCCCAAACTGTGCCATCACAGCCTGGAAATCCAGTGCATCCTAAGTGTCCTGAGTCTTCAGAGTTTTTAAAATCTTCAGAGTTTTTTGAGTGTCCCACTTGACTGTTTCTAGTTACCTGACCATCTCGAGTAACCTGACTGTTTCAAGATTCCTGAGTGTCCTTAGTGTCTTGAGTGTCAGCTGCTACAGTCAGTGGATCCTGCTCCACCTACTGTATGTGTCCTGAGCCTTGGCCAGTTGGTCCCATTTCACCTATGTGTCCTAAGCCTGGTCTTGTCACCTCCACCATCACTGGCCTCCTGCCATGTCGACCTGGTTGCCTGGCCGGCCTTCTGAACTGCTTTACCTTGGCCGTTGACCACACGGTCGGCCTATTTAACTGCTTTGCCTTTGCTGCAGGCCATCCGGCCAGCTCCCTGAACAACCCCCAGGCCCTTATGTCCTGGGTGGCCTCTTAGACTGCTTGCTCTCCCTTGTCTGGCCCCTTGGCCTGGGCAAACCCTTGAACTATTTTATTTTTGGACTCTGTTGCTTCTTGGTCTTGTTTTGTCTCTTTTGTCATGCCTTGGTTTTGGGATTTTGTAGTTTTTCATGTTTTGGAACCTTGTAAAGAAGACTCAACATTAAAGCTACTTCTTGAGTTAAGTTTGTTTACTACTGCGTCCTGGGTCCTTGGGTCCTACACTGCCTTCCACACAGCCAACACGTGACACCTTGTCTCTTGTCCTGTGATAGCTGGGATAGGCTCCGGCCCCCTTGTGACCCTGAACCGGATAAGCAGAGGGATGGATGTTGTTCTGTTTGGGTGAAATAAGTAAGGAATCTGGTTTGCAGCATATGATTCAAAACCTGCAGACATTCAGCATTGACAATGTCTTCACGGATGACATGAGAACAAATACACCACCATACCATCACTGGTGCTGGCTTTTTAGCTTTGCACTGATAACAAGCTGGGTGTTCCTTCTCATCTTTAGCCTGAAGAACATTTTTGAAAATCAAATTTCAGAGAAGATGACAGCTTTTCTAGATCTGGTTTGTATGTTGTTTTTATTGCATTGTGAAGTTTAACTTTTGTTAAATTTTTCATTTGTAGACAAAGTGAAAAGGTTTATTTACTGAAAGAAAAATTGAGGTACTGTTTATCAGGCCAGTATAAAAGTTTCAGTATTTGTGTTTATATTTCAGTTTGATATAGGATTTAATTTATTTATAAATCACTGTATTCAGTTTTTTTTATTTTTTTTTTTATTTATTTTTTTTTTTTTTTTTTTTTTTTTTTTAATTAAAAATTTTTTTTTTTATATATATATATATATATATATATATATATATATATATATATATATATATATATATATAGTGTTGATTTCACAGGCTTGACTCACAGCAGAATGTGTTGAAAGATCTGTTGCAATATCCTCCCGATCTGACAGAGAGTCCTAACCTCTGAGTGGAGTGGGAGGTTGCCATATCTCCTAAATCAAGAGATATCACTTGAGTTCTTACGTGGCTGTCAGAGAGACATAGGGGTGTTCATATTTCAGGTGGTAAGACGAGTAATAATGGTGTATGACAGTGACAGAGGGGGTAACTTGAGGCCTGCCCAGTAGGTCACGCTGTGGGAGAGAGATGGATTGCTCAGGGAGGAGAAATTGGAGCTCAAATTGTCGGGGTTAGGGGCCATTTGGAGTAAGTGGGGGTCAATTAGAATTATGGTTGATGATGGTTGGGGTGACATGGCTCGGGGTACGAAGACGTTTGCACTCCGCTGATGAACTTCTACGTGCACCCCCCACACAAATGCACATGGTTGGGGCAAGTACAAACACGTACTCCTGGCAGGCAATCCCTCAATCACAAAACAGCATGTTCAGTCACACCAACTGACTCCATCTGAATCAATCAGTGCTGGACTCACACACTTTGTCTCTGGTGGGCAAACGCGTATTGTATATTCAAACGTTCTTTTACGAGCTTATGTTCAACCACTTTCTCCCTCCTCATTTCCCCTGTGGTTAAAACAACAGCAGTTGCTGTTCTCAGAAAGTCCATAATTACAGCGACAAAGCCCTTCACAGGAAATCAGAATGAAGTCCCAGATGGAAAGGCGTTCTGTTGTGTTCCTGCTCTGGAATGACAGTGATCATTCCTGCGTATATACTGATAATCCGTCTTTTTTGCACTAGCTTTTTTTTTCCAGATGACTGTGCTAAATCTCTCCCTTTGGCTACTCTTAATCCTGTTTTTGCAGAAAAAGCACAGAGGTTTTATTTAGTACTTTTCATCATTCCCAGCAATCTCCTCTCCCCTTTGACCTGTTACTTGATAGCATGTTTTCTTTTTGTTGGTCCAGGTTAATTGTTTCATCCAGCTGGTCGGAGAACGATCATTAATCAAATTGATCTGAGATTGATCGTTTTAGTCCATGTGGTGTAGACTCATTTCCTTTTTTCCCAAGTGGGTGTGTTAAGGGATTTAGCAGTACACACACTCATACATATACTTGCACAGTTTCCCTGCCCAACACTGATTTTTGCACGTTTGCGTTCACACCTTGGAGCCTGCTGACTTCCAAGGTCGTATCTGCCTGTACACCTTAAGGCCTACTTTTTATGTTTCAGCACAGGCAAAATCTGTGTGTGTGTGTGAGTGACCTTTTTGTTTGCTGGCATATTTGCAACCTTTGTTTTTGATTAGCAACAATTTAATCACCAGCCAGGTTTGATTGCCAGAAAGAGGCGCACCACTGTTCAGCTTTGGTCCTGGCATGCCAGCGTGTGTTTTTTGTAAAGGGAGTGTCTGTTCATAAGCTTACTCACATATACAGCATCGCCAGATTCAAGTGACTCACGGACTCTCATACACATTAACCCAGTCTCACACACACACACACGCACGCTACACACTTGGGATTGATGTTGACATCGGCCCAGAAGCCTTGTGGACTCTACAACTCCGATGTGAGGCAATAATCTGCTCTTTCAGTGCGTCTTACTCCCTTTTCCTTTTTCCCTGCTGACAGAGCATGAGACCACCACCACCACCTCCACCTCCACAACCACCACCCCCACCTCCTCCTCTGCTTTGTACCTGTCTCTCCCTCTCTCCAGCACCTCCCTCCCCCTCTTCTTGGCCAGGTTCCCTTTTCAGCCTGGTTCTGTGGGCTTTGTGAACCTGTTAACTGTTTCATGGCACGCTCATACACGTGTTTGATCTCAAAGAACTCTTTTAACCAAAAGTTATAATTCTGAAGTGATTTTCGGAACGGCTCTTTGATTTCGGCTTAACCATGTTTCCAAGTTGTTTGAGCTTACGATTGCTTCATTAAACTGAATGCGTTTCCTGCTGGCTCACATGAAAGTTATTTCAGGTATGTTTCACCCACATGGAGTATTTTCTCGGTTTTTATCCGGTCAGTGTGGCTGTTTTGTGATGCTCCCCATACAAATTGGGGCTTGCTCTTCACGGTGGGCCACAGAAAGAGAATGGTAACTGGTGTGACTGATCGAGGGTCAGAGTTCACTATGTGATGAAGTGGCACGGCCTCTATCAATCTGTCAGTCATTCTGTCACGTCGGTGGTCCCTGAATACCGGCTGCCACTCAGGCCAGCCCCTCTTCACACAGCCGTGGCTCTGCCTCTGGGAAACTCTCATTCTTCCCTCTCCTGTCTTTTCGGTCCCCTTCGCTCCTTCACCAGCTTTTATCTCAACTTTACAAGCTGTCCCTTTTCAGTCTATTATTTCCTCACCTCCAACTCTGGTTCTCAGAGAAGGGGAGAAGGAGGGAAGTATGGTAAGAGGTGTGGAATTTAT
>VUQJ01000197.1:2557-17122 GCA_015108635.1 Andinoacara biseriatus
GTTTTACAGGCCAGTATCTCAGCTCACGGACAGGGAAAATGAGATGAAGAAGGAAATTTTTCTCCTCGGGTGTGGAAATGAAGCTCTCCAACTGTAAAATTAAATCTTGTGCACAGGAACATTGTAAAGGCTAACAAACAAAAACAAATGAGACCGCTGTTTGACATTCATTACTAACTAGCCAAGTGTGGGAGCTCGATACAGACGGGATTCCAGCTCCCATTTCAAGCCACTTGGTCTCCATCTTATTGCCATGTTGGTTTTAGTTGGGAGCGTTTTTGCTTCATGTGACGGCAGGAAAACCGATTACAGCCTCGGTGTCAGACAGGAAGATGACATACTGTAAGAGCATTTGAAATTTGGAACTCTTCTGGGGTATTTTTGACTTTTTGAAAACTTCATACATTTCTTTCATTAGCTAATACATTTCTCAGGGCTCGATCCTATCGGTGTTTAGGGAGACATCATTTTGGATGGAAATCAATTCTTTTCATTTGATGGTGCAAAATAAAGAGTTGCTCAAAAAGCTGTGTTGGTAGCTACACATGTTCAAAAAGCCTGATGCTGAAAAGTGCACAGAATATCAAAAAAACACACAGCGCACCGCAGTCTATACTCAGCACAAAAGCGTTTGAGCACCTAGGTGGCCTCGCTGCCCTGAATCTGCTTTGCAATTTTTTAATTTTTTTTTTTTTGCTACAAGCACAAGCATGTTTGTGTGCTCCTCAGTAAATCTTGCCTTTTTTGGGCTGCACATGAACCCTGATGTACTAAACACCCACTCTGAGGCACAGCTCGTAGCAGCTATGGTTAAGATGTTTTCATTTTTTCTCACCATGTTGTTCAGCGCTAAGCTCAGGTGTGGATTCGTACGCTGTCGACACACTCTTGACCTTGCTTTCTGGATCTTCACCTATGGGTGCTGATGGTAGATCGTGTTTCTTTCTCTCCCCCAAATATCTGTCACCAGTGATTTCAGATCTGTTCTTGGCTGTTTTTGCAGGGTGGTTTGCACATGGAGACGTTTGCTGAATTGTTATCCACAAGATGCTGGTTTACTTTGTTTTTAATGAGGTAAAACTATCCTCTGCAATTATTTTATTCATTATTTAAACTATCCTCTGGAGTTATTCCTGTCAGCTGTTGTTTTAGGTTGCTCTCCTTGTCTTCTTTTTAAGTTGAATTTATCTTCCAGATTAGGGGTAATGTCAGAATCGTTTGCCATCTGCTAAAACTGCAGCAGACAATTTTGCTGCTGTTCAAGAAACCTTTCCACCATGCATGTCCCACCCAACATGTTGGCTCATCATGACATTTGGTGGCATCATGGCATGCAGTGATTAGCAGACTCCATTTCTCTTACTTGTGCCTCAAGTCATTAGTGGGTTGGGTGGATGCTCCATCTCACCAGCTCCATTGGTCCATAACTTGAGTGTCATTCTCAACACATATCTAATACATCTCTAAATCCACCCTCTGCCACCTAAAGAACATCTTCAGACTCTGAAATTCCACAGTTCATAACAAAGTTATTAACAAATGCATCACTGCTGATGAAAACTGAAACCAATGGAAGGTTAAAGGAAGTAACATGAATGAGGAAACCCTGATTCCTTTTAATGTGTCGCTGCCATACACAGTGGACTCGTGGAAATCTTTTGACTCATTTCAAAGCATCAGCTGTTGCTGAACTCAAACAAAATGCAGGGTGATGCACCTCAGACAATGTTTCTTTGTCTGAGGCTCAGCAACTCATTCCTCCTCCATTGTGTTGCCGACTCTTTATGGTTTCACTGACTTTCCTCCAGCTTTATGAGTCCTGAAATGGCCTGTCTCCACAGTCAGGTGTCCTTTATGTGTCTTTGCATCTATAATGCCTGTCAAAATTTATGGCAGATGTCTTGTTTGTCTGTGTAGCAGCCACAAGCTGGCTGATGGATGTCTGTATGTTCAAGTGCATTTCCTTTATGTCCCTACCTCGCCTCTCTGCAGCTTCTACTTTTGTAACTTTATGTTCAAATTTACAATGAAGACAGATGTTGCCTTGCCTCTGTTTGTGCAATATTTAATGTACATTTAACACTTTGCCTTTGAATAACTGGCAGACGTTAATCCCAGGCCGGCCACAGAAAACCAATTCAAAGAAGAGGTGTATTTTCTCCTTGACGCTGAAAGCATGGGAATGAAGCAACAAAACTTTTGCTTTGGATGAGTGAAAGTTTGGGTTCATCTCCCTCAAATAACAGGATTCCTTTCAATATGCCAGCTGGATTCCTTTCCTAGTGTCCAAAGTAATATCAATATTTGCTCGCTGTTTGTCACCTCAAGTTCATTTTCTGACAGCTGACAGCAATCAGTGCTTTAAACTAGATGACGAAATGAGCTGTTGCCACCTTCCAGGATGACACAAGAACACTTTGTGATCTGAAACCTCTTGTTGGCAGGATGACACATTTGCCTCCGGCTTCTAGAACCTTTCCAGAGATGACTGATGACTGTTTTCTAATCTTTCAGTGGTGTGGGTAAAGCTTGGCTGGTTAAGGTGAGGGAAAGACTATAGCTCTTAGGAGTAGAAAGACTTTAATATTGTGTCATGTGTCAAAGCAGGAAGCGGGTGATACAGTAATAAAAACAGAAAAATCAAAAAACAACACTACTGAGCCTTCTTGGGAACGTCTGCACCAGGATGTTGGATAAGAGAGTTGAACTGTGTATTTTCTGGTAGTGGATCACTGCGCCAAACCTGAGTGTGCCCAGCGTCCTCTTGGCTTGGAGAAAGCGTTGGATTAGGGATATCTTGAACGGGATGTGAGGCCTAACGTTGTGAGCTACTTGAGCGCTGTGCAATTACAAAATGCTTGGCTTGCATTGCTGACAGTTAATCAGATTTGTACTGGACTCCACCAGGTTTGCCATTTGTCTCAGTCTGTTCACTGTCTTTTGGACAGTATTTCTAAGCATAGCTGTGGGACGGAGCATGTTAGGTTCAGTGCTCTCAGCATCATCGGTTCTGCTGGCTTCATGGAGCGATAACCTCAGGTTCACAGTCTGGCACCGCTAAGAGGCTGGGATGAGAATTAGCACTTTCAAATCTGAGTTCACAGTTCACCGGCCTGAGAATGAGTGGTTGATCCATGTTCCATGAGCTGCAGGTAGTGGTCGAAACAGTAAGATGGCACATACGAGTGATGGGTGTCACGGGTGTCGGGGGCTCAGCCTTAGATATAGGGTGATGCTTCTCCTTAGCAAAAGGAGCCTATTGAAGACCAAGAGCTTACAACTCTCGGCTTGGCTTAGGAACACCTTGGTATCCTCTAGCAAGAGTTGGAGGAGATGGCCGGGGAGAAGGAGGTCTGGGCATTTCTACTTAACCTGCGTTCTTTGAAAAAATTGTTTCTGCCATTTTTCAAGTAAAAGTTATAAAAACAACTGTAAAAATATTTCAGTGTATTAGTATGTAAGAACAGAATTAATGGATTTTATTGCAATATGGTTTAAAACAGTAAACACAAGGAATGTTTTTACCCTTCAAACCAGTCTTGAAGCTGTACTTCTGTTCTACTGTTCTACTGAAAATTGTTTTACTGACCCTATATAACGGATGCTAAGGATACACATTTTTTAGAGCCTTGAGGTTTCCTCCACAAACATGAGACCGTTGGTGTTGGATTGTTTATATGTTGAATATTCCTTTAGGGATTTGCTTGAGGATATTCTGCATATTTTTACTCAGATTTTTACTCAGGCTTTGAATGATAGAGGTTAGAAAGAGGTAGAAAACAGTACAATGAGCTGCAATATATCTGCAGCTTTTACTTGCTAGTTAGTAAGGTCAGCGAGTCTCAGACAAATGGAGATGGTGTGGCAGAGCGTTAGAAGGCCGAGCATCACATTCCAGGTGGCATCCGGGGTTTCTTGATTGCAGAGGAGTGATGTGAGTCACGCCAAAGGGTTTGTGTTATTTAGAAATGACCTCAGCAGCAGACGAGTCAGACTGTGAAAGCTGAAGTACTTTTCATCCCCACCAAAGAAAGATTTACCCGTGCGAAAGGTCATCCTTTCATTCTCTGTGACTTCACATCCTCATGGTGCTGTGTGAGATTTCCTTCTGCCAGGAGTAGGTTTTTCATTTTTTATATTAGAGCTATAATACCCAGGAGACCATTTTTAAAACCACAATGATGAAGGTTGTGATAGTGAAGTATTACAGATAGAAACTACTCATAATTCCAATAAAAAAAACCTCAGGAGGGTTGTAACTCCAAGTGTCTGTACTAAACTTAAAAGCTTCTCAAAGACAAAGGATGATAACTCAGGATGCATTCATCATTTCCGGCATGGTCGCATTTCTTTCCTTTTATTTTCTTCACCAACTAATAGTCTGAAACCCAAATCTATTCAGTTTCACTGTGAAAAGGAAAAGCTGGTGCTATCAAATATAATCACTTAAAAAACTATGGTAAATGGATTGGTTCTTACAGAGCATTTTTCTACTCAAAGTGTTTTATACTGCAAAGCATGCAAGCACTTTTTCTTCTACAATTTGCACACATTCACACTCTAATGAACACATTAGGAGCAACTTGGGGTTTAGTATATTGCCCAAGGACACTTGGACATTGAACCACCAACTATCCGATTAGTAGGTGACCTACTCCACCACCTGAGCCACAGCCACACCATAAACAGTCTCCTTCCAGCGTGGATCTCTTTGCAGAGGTTGTCAGATTTGAATGGCCTCTAAACTGGCTTCAGGTTTTCCCACATTGTTCAAAGTGGGATCTTTGTTGCCTTTTAAGTTTTTATCCATTTATCCACACACATTCATACTCTGACGGTTGCATCGGAGAGCAACTTGGTGTTCAGTATCTTTCCCAAGGATACTGGAGATTGCAGACTGGACCAACCAACCTTCCAATTAATAGACGACCTGCTCTACCTCCTGAGCCACAAATGAGCTGAAGAAATCTTCAGTGCCAATGGTCATAAAGGCAGGGACAGCAAGTGTCATTGACCCAACAGCATGGCTGACACAGAAGAAGTCGCGTCCATCTACTGCAGGCAAGGATGTCTCCAATTGTGATGCTTTTTCGTACCACTGGAAACCGGCTTCCACCCAAGCACAACTCGCCTGACCTAAATCCCACAGTGAATCTTTGGGGTATTTTCAAGAGGAAGATGAGACACCAGACCAAAAAATACAGACAAGCTGAAGGCCTCTATCAAAGAAACCTGAGCTTCAGTAACAGCTGCAGCCTGATGCAGCCTTCAAGCCGCGCTGCTCTTTAAATGAACACTCCTGCATTGTAAAGCCTAAATATTCTAATAAGAACCTGGACTTCTGATTTTCATGAGGTATAAGCCATAATCATCAAAATCTTAAAAAGAAATTTGATAATTTTGGTGGTGACTGTGATGACACCCGTGTTTTAGCTACAGCGGTGTTGGTTTTTGAAAAAGTGAAGTTACTATATTCGGATGAGTGCTAAGTTAAGTTAAGACTGCTGAAAAGAAAAATGACAAACATGCAAGTTTTCTTTGTAATACGGCATGTCTGAATTTGTTTAATGCCCATTAGTGCGACTACTGCACACTGATGCTACACTGTGCACATGTAATGTGCAGCTTTAGTCATTTCATCCCACATATTCACTTGCTCTCAGTCTTCATCCATCCCATCTTTGCTGACACATCCTCTCCACCTGTAAGTCAGTGAATTTGAGTATAAATTTCTCACCTTAAAACTGATTTATATCCCAGCATCAGTCTTTAAAAGCTGGCCTTCCTTCAGAATGACCTTCAGCAGCCGCGATGCAGATGTCAAAACCTAATTTCAATCCAGTCGTTCACCGTGAGTGAAACACAAACGCCTGAACGAGTCAAATTGAATCATTTTCACAGTAATCACAGATGATTTTGTTTTCCCCCTTCTGCAGGCCAGCAGTAAGTGGTGATAAAAAGATAATCAGATGTGATTCAGGCAGACTGTCTCTGTCGTCACGGCCTCCACGCTAGCTCTATTTATTGTTACAGCTCTGGCGACACCTCACAGATGACTAACAGGCAGCAGATCTACAGGCATCAAAAATAATCCCACATCTCGGCTTTCTGCTCATTTCTCCGACTGCCTGTTTTTGGATCTGATTCAGATTCTGTCTGTTTGTGTCACAGCAGCATCTGCTCAGCCACTTGTAGGAATAACGAAGGCGTCTGCAGGTACGGGTGCCCCTGGGGAGCAATCTGAGCTTCGAGTGAGCTGTCAGGCTGAACATTTTACTCTGAGAAATGTCACTCTGTGTGTGAGGCCTTTCTTTTATCCTTCGACACCTCTCAGGTGCTGAGTGGAAACCTCCATCATGAGCCCAGCTTATTTTTTAGTGTATATCTGAAAACACAGAAGAAATAATGATAATAATAATAATAGTATTTTAATCTCCGGCTCCCTTCCACAGCATGTCTTTTGTCCTGTCACTCTCCCCACTGCCCCTCCCTTAGCCTGGTTCTTGCACTCAAACCTGCCTGCTACCATTCCCAAACACTGGTGGTGCCTCGATCCCACAGCTGAATCACCTTTCGGAGATGGTCCCGATGCATGCTGGACTTTCTTGGTTGCCCTGAAACTTTCTTCACAACAACTGAACCTCTTGATGGAATAATCTTCCCTGTAAAGCTCTTTGTATGCAAAGCAATGATGACTGCATGTGCTTGTGTTTCCTTGCTGGTTTACAGAGGAAGAACAATTATTTCAAGCATTACCCGCCTTTTCAATTCAATTCAATTTTATTTATATAGCTCCAAATCACAACAGTCGCCTCAAGGGGTTTTATACTGTAAGGTAAAGCCCCTACAATAGGTGCTTTTAAAGCATCCAGTCTGCTATTCTAACTCAGTCAGCATGGCGGTGTGATCTCCAGCATTGTCCTCACCAAAACTCTCACCTGTGTTAATGAGAGGATCACTGAAATGTCAGCAGGTCCTTTTTGTGGCAGGGCTGAAATGCAGTGGAAATTATCTTCTTGGGGGGTTAAGTTCATTTTGACAATGTACAGAACTGCCTGAAAAATACATGAATTCCTTATTTAGCAATTATTCCCATAGTGATGTGGCCGTATGTTCATTATTTTTAATCTGTTAAGTCAAAGTTCTGAACCAAGCTGGACTGGACAATTTGGACATGATCTCTAGTTGAGGTAAGGTCAACACATAAAACGCATGCGCGCACACACACACGCACGCACGCACGCGCGCGCACACACACACGCACACACACACGTAAGCTGTATCCATCCAGTTGTCCTGAGGTGGAGTTTTTACGTTAATCTCTTAATGAGAAAATCACAGAGCACTGTGTGTGTGTGTGTGTGTATGTGTGTGTGTGTGCGCGCGTGCGTGTGTGTGTGTGTGAGCACTCCATCAGCTGACTGAACTCCTAAATCCTATTATTTGCTGCGAGTGATAAAGAGCAGCAGATTATCCCTTTAGTGTAGGAACACAAAGCAGGCGGTGATTAGCTCGGCGATAGCGTGTCACAGCATGTGTGAGTCTTTAATTCAGTGATCAGAAGAAAACGCTCTTCCTAATGACGGTAATCGGAGCTTTATGTGTTCACAAGTTTACATTTTGACCCCTGTATCTGAAAGATGTGTGAGTCTAAATCAGCATATTTCAAAACCTGGAAAACAACAAAATTGAATCTAAAAAACATTTTAAAAAATTCAATAAAGTTAGCCCCAAACTATATCCAATGTTCAGTTCATGCTGAAAGCAGGGCAAAGATTTAAAAGAATTAAATGTTTGAAAGAACATATGAGCTTGGGTACTTTATATTATTTATACAGCAACAATGGCACTTTATAAGGTAAAAATCCTACAACATGGAAGAGAAAATCCCACCAATCAGACTATGAGCAGCAGAGGGTGAAGCTGAAGCGTTGGGGCGATGATAGAAGGAAGGAAGACACCCTCCAGTTCTCTCAGACAGTCGTGTGGAGAAAGCGTGAACTGGGAGCTGCACCATCCAAGTTGGGATGGATGCTGTCTCTCCTAATCAGGTTACAGGGGTTACTATGAACAAGTTCAACAAAGCCAGGCTTTCATTATGTGGCTCATCAATAAACGGGAGATAACGGGTACCACAGCGGTGGTTAAGCCACGTCTTCTGCTTCAGGCTCTCAGTACGCTCACATAAAGAGTCACAGTATTCCTTCCACTGCTCGACTATATCCTCAGTTGAATTCAGCTGCTTTCGAAATCTCACAGGCTAACAAATCATTAAGTCAACTTAAGTTTCCTTAAGTTTGAACATGCCGTTCAAGTCCAATAACAGAACACTACTTGGGTTCAAATCAGGCAGGCCGTTCCTCCAGTTACGCCCCTCCAAATCTGACTGTCATTGCCCGAGTGAGCATTGACGTCTCTCATTGGGTCCATACTAGCTGGAGCTCCCTCAAGCACCATGTCCTGTGATTCCAAGAAGGCTGGGTACTCTGAACTGTCATTTCCTGCATAAGCGCAAACAACAGTCAGCACTCATTTCCCAGCCAGAAGAACAAATGACACTCTCACCCACAGGTGAAAACTCAAACATACAGCCAGCAAGTCAAGGAATACCCACCCCAGCTCACTGCCTCTCACAGATGGCAAATCCAGACTGGAACAGTGTTCAGCCCCTCTCCAGGAGACTGGTTCCAGAGCCCAGGCCAAATGTTGAGGTGAGCCCGACTAAATTGTGCTCTACGGTGCCTCCTGCAGGTGGTGGGCCTATAGAACGGCAGGCGTCCTGATGCACACTACCATCAAGTTTTTACCCACTTTCCTGGAAAGTGTTTCCAAACCTTTGACTGGTAGTGTATTTAATGAAGACCAAAATGTTTTGCACCACTGCCAGCTTCTCTATTGATCAGAGAGTGAAACGAGGATGGATGTCACACAGCCTGATGATGATGCTCGTGTAATCTGAGAATCACACGAGGCACCCAAAACAAAGATGGTGGCAATAAAAATCAGCAGCAGCGGCTTTTAAATCAGTCACTCTGCTTTACAGCCACCTTGATTTTTATAGCTGTACTGATGGAAAGACAGGTGCTCAAGATTGCCTTCATGATTGGCTGCAGCTGCACCACACACACACACACACACGCACACGCACACACACACACTTCCTCACCTATCATTACATCACAAGAGGTTGTTAAAGACAAAAAAAATTCAAGCAAAAATAATAAAAACAGAGATTGCCAGACAGAAGGTTGAAGATGAACAAGTCACTGAAGCTGCAGATTCATGACCCCCCCCCCCACACACACACCACCACCACCACCACCACACACACACACACACACACAGAGGACAGCTCAGTTATTATAGCGTCATACAATCAAACTCTATCTTAAGATGACTCACCTCATCATCATCATCATCAGGACCAAAACACACTTCCTGTCTGATTCAGGGTGAATTCAACCTGCTGGTTTGGAATTTATAAAAAGTAAAGTACTGATTGTGCCCACAAATAGTACTAAGCACTCTTTTATCATATTTTACACATACACACACACACACAGAGAGAGCAGCAAATAAAGCTGTCTAAAGAAGGTATGCTAATCACAAACTTTTAAACAATCTAATGCTGAAGTTGTGTGTCTTTGTCACACCGACCTTTGTCTTTCCTTGAACTTTTAAAAGGTGGATGTGTTGGTCCACTGGTCACGAGTTAAGGTCCGTCTGCAAAGGAAGAAACTGGCAGCAATACAGTGACAACAGACTGTGGAATATCAATGAAAGTCAGCGGCTTGTAGCAGTGACAGGTGAATGATTCAACCAACAACCGATGGGAATGAAGGAGACCACTGATGGACATATGAAGAGTTGGTAAGTACATCAGGCGTTTACCTAAAGAACCAGAGCCTAAAATGTTAGCCGGCCACCAACTGTTAGCTACAAGACTGTGCAATGTTTTAAAAGTGTGCAGGTGTAATGACCCAGACTAGTGGGTCTTTTTAAACACGAAGCCTGTCTTGCAAGGGCAGCCACTGCCAGAACAGTGACAGCCCGAGGTGGCAAATGGGGGAAGCAAGGCCGCCCAAGCAGATGGTAGCCACACAGGAAGCAACGGAGAGCCAAAAGCCAGCCAAGGTGTACTGGGCGAGCTCCAGGCCATCATTACAAATCCTTCCTGTTGTACCTATCAAAAACCTTTACGTGTTTTACTTCTTCTGGATGGATCCGGTCGAGTTAAGCCTCTCCTTCTGTCAGCTCGACATCTGGGCTTTTAGAGAGGAGCAAAAATGCGACCAAAGGCTAAAAATCAGAGCCATTTTTCTAAAAACAGCTCGTCTTTTGTTGATGCGTTTGTAATATATTTTAAAAGTTCTGCAAAAACAGATCAACAGCCTTTGTTGTCACTGTAAATGCTTATGGAACAGTGACAGGAAGTACGAGCATCTTCACATACAGAACAGATCGGGTTTGCTTTCTGCAGGCGATGGCTACAGTGGACTGTTTTCATTATTTTTAATGCTTCGTTTCGCTTCACTACAAAGAAGTTCTTTGTATGTTCTCCAACAACCCAGCACAAACATAAAGAGCAGCCAAAATTTACAGTTCTTCTGCTTATTTCTGACACTGCCCCCTGGTGACAGAACACAGTTATAACAGGTAGATGTGGGTCTGCCAATGCAAAAGTCGCAAACCTGTCTCACTGTAACCTGAACAGCAGCCAACATCTTCACAATCTCCAAAAGATCACAGCAGACAGTCACATTAACAGCAAGACTGACAACACAGAAGAAAGGGAACACGATGAAGGGGAAAGCTCCTCATTATCCAGAGTTAACCTGAGCAGCTTTGACACAAAAGAGAAGGTTTTAACTCAAAACCCGAGAGGAGAAACAAAATCATTTACAAGCTGCTCAGCATGAGTCACGTCATCTGTGAACGCACGCAGCAGAATCACAGAGCCGCAGCATCAGCAGTCATCTAAATGTAAATCAAATGTAAATCACAGACGGCGTGGTCACATGAAACAGGAAACATGTCGTCTCAGCAGCATGTCAAACAACAATACAGATTTCAACCAATTTTAAAGTGAAAGAAAACAGAACAACTTCAGTCCAAACGGATCAACGCAGCAGTTTAGACGCTAACAGCGTTCAAATGAAGTCGAGAGCCGTGAAGGTGCAGATTGTTAACTTGTCGTGCCACATTTTGATCATGCAGCAGCACCAGCGTCAACACAGGCTGATTCTGACTCATGCAGGAGGCATCGTCTTTGTTTTGGTGTCTGCTGGCATTTCACAGGAAGCAGCAGCATCCTGAGGAAACTGAAAATTAAACCATCTTCATCTTAGAAGATGCAAAGCAAAGATGAAGATGGTCCAATAATAAAAAAAAAACAAACATCCTTTTGCACTGCCAGTGAATACTAAATCCACCAACACTGCATTTCTGAGGCTGATATTTTTTGAAATAGCATCAGACTTTAAAGATATCTAAACTGGATGTTGCACCCCTGGGACCCCAGGGTCATGACCCAGACTGGAGTACAGCACACAGCACTCTTGTACTTTAGTTAGGAATTAGATATTTACATTAAAATAGTGCAATTATTGGTTATATAAAGCATTTTTTTTTCATCTGTCACTCATAAATAGACAATGAAGTCTGTTTGTGGACATGACATCATTAACAAAACTTTGCGCTCAAACCCACACTGATTCTTTCAGGTGTGTAAAATCCACACTTTCATAGCTGAAGCTGAATTGTCCCCAGCTGAATGTTTAACAGCTGTTTTTATTTTTAAAGGAAAAAGAAAGAAAATGGCTTTTATAAGTTCTATAAGTTCACAAAAAGCTGGACTGACAGCTCAAGAATATCTTCTGATTTGCACTGCTTGTCAATTACCAGCTGACGTGCACACAGATGCTGACAGGATACAGGATCTCCGACTAATGAATCAACGACCTCAACTTCAGGTCGTTTTCAATCATCATCGGTTTGCTTTTCTGTAGCTTCCTGTTTGTGTTTCTGGGTGCTGTGATGTGCTTGAACTTTACAAAGTGTACGCGCATGCTGAAATTATTTGTTATGATCCAAAATCTTACGCCCACTGCAGGTGTCATAATCCAGGCACAAAATCTGCTTTTGTTCTTCATTTGAGCATCACGATCACAGGATTCAGCTCAGTGAACTGCAGCAGTCTCGTGTCTGTGTGACGGAGAAGGACAGAAACAAGCACTGGGACTCAGGATATTTGACGTGTTTCTGATAATCCACTGGAGAAATCTTCAAAAAGTGCATTCTGGGTAAACGTTCAGGGCTCAAATAACCATATAGGGTGGCTGGCTGCTCAGAACAGAGTATGAGTGGTCTCATTTTTTATCCACACTTGATACCAGGATCGTCTTCTACTTGTGACTCCTTCAGGGTCAAAAACATTCTTATTATTTACTCTGTGACATCACTGATTTCAAAAAGTTGCTTTGGAAGTTCAGACACATCCAGATATTCTGCAACTGAAGCAGAGCTTTTTGCTTACTTGTGTGGAAATTCATGAACTTTCACACCTATTGAAGATTTTATTAATAAAACTGCAACAGAACACAATGAACTGGTTTTGAATTATTGTAAAATGTCAATTTCAATTAATCAAACCCCAAACTAATGCCTTCCGGTTTCGCAAAAAATGAGAAATGTATTGGCACGCAAGGAAAAGAAAGCAGAACCTTGTCGTAATGATTAATCCAGCATTGAGGCTAATGTTAAAGCAGATTTGACGTGTGCACAGAGAAAAGCATCAAACGCAGCGCACAGATACAGTCTCGCTGTGACGATGGAGACGATTTCACCTGCTGATAAAAAAAAGTAATGAGAGGAAATTCAAGTGTTGATGTTTTCCACATGTTTGCCAAGAGGATGATTGCTGGTTATTTTTCAGCTGTGAAAGCTGTTTTCACTTACACTCGTTTTATTTCAACTCATTTCAGTCCTGCAGATGTGTAATTAAGTGTGTGAATCGATGTTTCCCTCATGCTCGGCACAGCTAATTATGAATCAAAGACACTGGAAACTCTGTAGACCTCCTGCCTGAATTCCTGAATTGCATCTGTGTGTGTGTGTGTGTGTGTGTGTGTGTGTGTGTGTGTGTGTGTGTGTGTGTGTGTGTGTGTGTGTGTGTGTGTGTGAGTGTCCTACATATGTACTGTTTCCTTAACCGATAATTCTCTTTCTGCGTCTGTCTTCAGTGGACTGTGTTGACCCCAGCTGTTCAGCCCATGGGGTGTGTATTCATGGTGAGTGTCACTGCCAGCCCGGCTGGGGTGGAGCCAGCTGTGAAATTACCAAGGCCATGTGTCCAGACCAGTGTTCAGGCCACGGCACCTACAATGCAGAGACCAGTACTTGTGCCTGCGACCAGAACTGGACTGGACCCGACTGCTCTTTAGGTGTGTGCAGTGTTTATCTGTGTCTACGTTTTCTTTCTAAATTCTTTCAGAACATATCCAGAGAACATTTGCAAAAGCAGCATCTCGCAGTGCCTCACAGAGTTAATACTTTCCAGTGTTTTACAGAGTCATTATAAGGGAATAAAGAACAGAAGGGTCAACATAAAATTAAAACAAAAACCAGTTAAAGAGTGGAACATAATTAAGATAACAGTGTTAGAAATGCAACACCCATGGTGCTGCGGTGTATAACTTGTGTATAAGTTATACACATATTACATAAGGTAAATAAAATAGTTGATTAAACTTTCTACTGAGGAAATATTAAAAGGATGATTAAAGGTACTTTAGCCAGACTTAGTTTCCTACTTTAGTGTACTCTTCCACAGAGGCACTACCCTGATGGCAAAGATATGTTAATTTCACAAGATGGCCAAGTGTTTCAAACAGTCAAGAGAATTTCGGCTGACGATCTGACACTGCAGCTTGGGAGCAGGTCTAAGGTCAGTGCTATAGCTAAGGGCTAAACCACATTATGACTTACAGCCTGCAGTAGTAGCTCCAAAATCAAGAGCTCTGTGTCTCGACAGTAGAGCGAGTCAGAGAGTGGCAGTCAGGCCAACATGAAAAACCAGCAAATATTTTTGAGCTGCTAAATGTATTTTTGTTTTGTTTTTCAGTAGTTGACTGAAAATGCCAATGCCAAAACCTTTGGATATTTGGAGCCAATGAAGAGAAGCCAATATGGGAGAAATCTGCTCTCTCTTTCTAGTTCCTGTCAGTACTCTAGCTGCAGCATTTTGGATCAGCTGAAGGCTTTTCAGGGAGCTTTTAGGACAGCCTGATAATGAATTACAATAGTCCAGCCTAGAAGTAATAAATGCATGGATTAGCTTCTCTGCATCAGCCTGAGAAAGGATGTTTCTAATTTTGGCAATATTGCACAAATGCAAAATAGCTGTCCTACATATTTGTTTAATGTGTACACTGAAGGACATATCCTGGTCAAAAATGACTCCAAGATTTCTCACAGTGTTACTGGAGGCCAAAGTAATGCCATCCAGAGTAAGTATCTGGTTAGACACCATGTTTCTAAGATTTGTGGGGCCGAGCACAAGAACTT
>VUQJ01000198.1:0-13464 GCA_015108635.1 Andinoacara biseriatus
TACTTTAAATTTGAATAACTATAATAGCACTTTGCCCAATCTGTTGGTTTAATAACAATTGAAAAAAAAAAACATTTCAAAAAGTAAATAAACATGTTTGTTGTTAAGCATATACATCTATTCATTTAAAGTTTAGTAGCAAAAGGATTTTTCAATTGAAAGTGTTAAATTTTTTGATAATTTGTTTGCGATTAATTTGTTATTGCGATTAATTAATTACAGACCCTGCAATTAACTCAATTAAAATTTTTTATCAAATGTGTGTGTGTGTATATATATATATATATGTGACTATGCAGTAGTTTTACTGGTCCAGTCCACTTAAAATCAATTCGGCGTCTGCAGTATGTGGCTCATGAACTGAAATTATTTGGCAGCACTCTTTTAACTCTCTGAAGCAGAAACATTGTATCACAGCTTCAACCAGTGCGAGTGATATTCCAAAAATTGTATTTGCCTACCATTTTAGCTATCCTGTTACTGAAATATTCAGTCTGTTCTCTTGTTCAGAAGGGTGTAATTTTCAGCACATGTCAAAAAAATGTTATCTTCTAATTGTAAAAGTGGATTCACTTTTCTTTGTACTACAGGGGCAGATAATCTCGAGAACTAGATCTGTTTGGCTTAGTGACACTTGTAAGAGCCTTTTATGGTTATTACTCAAGCTATGTGAGTCTTGCGCTGAGCCCCACTACTGTTCCGAATCTCCAAGGGAACATATGCCCTTTCATTGGTTGATTTGTAATTTTACAGGACTTTAAACTCGCATATGTTAAGCCACACCCTGTACACTGAGATACATGCTTGTCCTCTGATGCTTGTGTGGATCCCCGGCAGCCTACAGCGCTGACAAGCACCTGACGGATGTGCTGCATCTTCCTGAGCACTGAGGCATGACTCAATCACAAGTTTAAGCACAGGACATCCCTACATGCCCTATCATCCCTTGGCTCCTTCTATATAGAGTGATGTATTTGTGTCAGGGGATGAGAAAAAAGTCAAGTGACATACACCAATCATTTGCTTCCTCATATATTGGCAGCTCAGTGGCTTAATGTAAAAAGAAAGACAGAAAGGACTAAAGTGTAGCTCAGTTTTCTTGGAAAAGAAGGCCTCTTCCTACAGATCAGCTGTTAAACTCGCTGAACTGACAGTTGGTTCTTGTCTTCCTCAAAGAAGGTGTAGACTGCCTGGTGTGAAAATGTTCCATTTTTGAAACACTGTTTCTTGTACAATACTCCTCTGAGTATATTTCCTTTTCTGTCTGGACAATGTTTTGTCATCAACCAGTTTGTAAAGAAGGCTCAAGTGTTCTGACAATTTGTGAATACACTACAGTCACTGAGCACAGTCCCAGATGGCAGCATACCTGCCATTTTAGGTGAGACTACACCTGTCGAATAAGCAAGTTTTTAGTTTGTGAAATACTGTGAAAGGTGGGGTTTTTGTAACACCTGCTCTGCCACGTCTACCAAGACTGCACAAAGTAATTGCAGGAAATGTTACAAATCAGTGAAAACTGATTGAGTGCAACGGCTAATTAAGAAGACTGTACAGATGTGCAGGTCAAAGGAAGTCAGCTTGCTGGAATGATGGACAGATCAGCAACTTTTAAAAACAATGGAACATTATCCAAGCAAAATGCTAACCATTTCCTGGATACAGTTATTAGAATTACAACTGATGGGCACATGCCTCTGTCAACCGGTCAACTTGACTTTTGATCTTTTGGATGTTTAATTGAACTAATGGAAAACTCACTCAAAGGTTCGATATCACTATGCCCTCAGATAACACCTTTTTGGTGCACTATTTGAACAAATGTCCAATACTTTAAAAATCTTCCTTCTCTGGCCATTTGAAGGAGAGAGACCATATTTCACCTTTTGCTGGGCACTGAACTGCTGCCTGCCTGTAGTGTTTCTTTAACGTTTTCATTACACAAATGAGTCTAGATGGAACCTTCACAGATGTAAACTACAACTTAATTGGTTGCCAGAGTTGTGCGCCCTCAAGGCGGCAGTTTTTCATTATGCTTTTGACATTTTACGGACCCAGAGAATAATGGACCTGATCTGGAGAAAATTAGCGCATTAATTAATAATGAAAATAATCAATATCTGCTATACATTGATGTCATGAAGCACCTTAAATGGTCAAGGTTTTAAAATCCCTAAATCTCCCAAAAGGGCAGATATTTTAGATTATGGATTTTCTAGAAAAAAACAAAACCACCTCCTTTATTCTGTTCCTCATCCCTTCTGTTTCGCTTGTCTATCTTTCTCTGTTTGTCAAGGTCTTCCTTTTTTAGTTACTTCCTGTTTCATTTTGAAAGTTACTTCCTTGTGTGGTTTTCTGTGATTTTTTTTTTTAAACTGCCCTGCATACGTTGTTTTTGATCTGATGATCTCTCTCTGTGGTGTGGAAATAGTGCAAGGATGCAGGAAGTAAGAGGAGCCAAGGGGCTAAGCACTCGTTATTAGTTAATTTGTTAATTTTGAGGCTTATTTACTGATTGCATGAATCAGACATCATGAAATCAAAGCAGCCAAAGCAACGTGGGTCGTTACTAGAGATGCAAGACATTTGTGTAAGCAGGAAACCTGCTGTTTTTGACAGCACTTGTGGAGCCATTGTTCTAAAGCATATATTAAGTGCAAGGCTACTGAAAAGTCTCATTAAAAGTTGCCATAGTGATGAAAGTTACATATAGCAACTCCAGCTCTATGATCACAGTCTGAGCTGTTTAATAGTACTCTCTGTCACCTATTTCTGAATCTCTGCTTTGTTAAATTTGCATATGCTCATTCAGGCAGGATGATCTAACTCAGCCCTATGGGGGCTGCTTCAAAACCGTACTTGGGTTTTTGTGTTAAAGTACACCTAATTAGGTCTCTGTTCTGGCACTTACTCAGCAACAAAATTATTTCTGAAGTTAGTCCAATGTTTAACTCTCATGTAACAGGTCAACAGAGACGATCTGCCAATTGCCATCTATGAAATATGTTGTGTCTCAGCCACTACACAACTCTCCACCTGTGAACTGGGACTCCAACTGTGTAGGACAAAAGACAGAAAGACAATGCAAGATAATGATATCAACACTGTACATGTAACCCAAGATGTAATTTGTGAAGTCTTAACACCTTAATGCATTTACACTTTGTACTGTTCTGGTGAAGGAATACACAAGCTTATATAACTAAAACATAATTCAAGAATTGTTTGCGCTCAGGATACATATCACGTAAAAATACATTTTCTGCTACTAATCAACTTTGCTGGTAGCAAAGAACTTTGACTGGCACTCACAGAAACATGTTCTCAACCCACAAGTTCTTCTTTTAAAGTTTCTGTGTCTTAGGTTCTAATTCTTTCACAGTGGGCGTTTGGCTATGTCAGTACTGTCCTTTGTCAAAGATGCAGTTCATAACTTTTATGGACACAATTTTATAGGTGCAATCAAGAGGTATAAGATGTCCGGTGTGGTGGGCTCTTTTGCTGTTAATGTGCTGGAGCAGTGACCTCCAGTTTGCACTGGGGCAGGTTAAAGCCAAGTTTAAAGTGGCCTGGGTGAGGACTAGCATCTCTAAATCTGAGTCTATGGTTCAGGCTGGGAAAAGGTTAATTTCCCCCTCCAGTGGAAATCAAGTGCAGGGGAAGAATGGAGCAGGGGGAATGATAGGCAGATTGGTGCGCTATGTGCAATGATGCAGATACTGTGCCGATCTATTGTGGCGAAAAGAGATCAGAGCTGTCCATTTACTGGTTGATCTACTTTACTGCCCACACCTACGGTCATGAGCTGTGGGTAGTGACCAAAATAATGTGACTGTGGATGCAAGCAGCTCAGAGCTTTTTCTAAAGAATGTCTGGGCTAAAAGATTGTTTCTCTTGGCTTGTTTGGGCACGCCTCAGTATCCCCCCAGAAGAGACAGAGGAGGTGGTGGGGGAGAGGGAGTTGGGCAGGTCTGCTTTGACTGCTGCCATGCAAACCTGACTCTGATAAGCAGTAAAAATGGATGGATGATGGCTGGATTTCTTTGTTGTTATGTACTTTAATATTTTACATGAGTATTTTTTCTAATATGAATACTGGTTAGCACAGTAAATAACTTCGTTAGACTACTCTACTTAAAATTGCTAAAATTCATTTTACACAGTAAACAGCCGAAGACTGTTATTACATTACATTTATATTCCATCAGTGATCCTGTTCTAGTCATCAAAAGAAACTGAACCAACCATTTAACAACAGTTAATCAGGTTATCATAATCCTCAAAATCAGTATGACAATCTGAATCTGTATTTAAAGCTCTGTATTAACGTAGCCTGTATTTTTCAGTAATACCGAGGTCTTCTGAGTCAGATGGTTCAGGACATTTTTGCAAACATCTCTTCCCAGTAGAACGATGATGTAAGCACACAGGCTTTTAGCTTGCTGGTGTGCAGCCAGGTAGAATGACATATGGCAAGGAGGCATAGCCAATGTGCTGCAAATCACACTTAGGTGAACACAATCTCTGCCTTGACTTTCAAGTTTCATAAATAATGCAGAGGAAAACATTTGGATTTCCCAGGAGTGAAGACAAATACCTTTACAACTCTACTTTTAAGTGCACTTGTTTAAAAAAGGGGAGGGGAGGAGAATAGTCTTATCGACTGCAACTGCACGATAGTAGAAGACTCAGTCCAAGCATTTAGTGGAGTAGGCTGAAAATACCATTTGGCTTGTTTAACTTTGACCTGAAAAACTCAGATCTATTTAAAAATGTGACATAAATCCGACCCAAGCAGGTCTGGGGCTTGAGCGGGGTGATGCAGAGACAGATCAGTGGATGGTTCAGTCACATTTGTTCATGGTGAACACAGTTCAAATAGACTGTGGATGAAGCTAAACTTCTTGATGAGTCCTATTTTTTTTCTTTTTATATCTCTACTGAGTTAATGTTGTACATATTTGGTGAAGCATTTTTAAACAGTTTATACTTATAAGTTTATTATTAATATTATTATTATTATTATTATTATTGCATCAGGGGAAGTTGGCTGAGCTTCAGGTGATACAATAGTGTGAAAAACAGTGTTAAAGGTGCGTAAAAATATTCAGTGTTTGGATTGAAGGTATTCCTTCAGATGTCACATAAGATATTATTTTCGAGAGATTTCCCCTGCTGAAGAGAGTGGAACAGCTAAGTACATGGATATGTGCTAAGAAGAGACACTAAATAATAGATGTCTCCAATACCTTAAGTCTGACTTCATGGTGGACATCAAACTTCAAAGGGCAGTGACACTGAGAGAACCCAAGTAAGACATGTGTAAGGTTACAAATACAGGCTGCACAGTGACAACAGATCAAAGAGACAATACAGAAAATTAAAACAACAAAACAGAGTGCTGAAAAAAATGCACACCTATGTTGAACAACATACAATAAGTAGTGCAAGATCGCTATTCATTTAGATGGGTAAAAACTAACTTCTGTACACACTGCTATCACATGTTTACTGTAAGCACTATTACTTAATAATATGCAACATTATTAAAGTGAAAAGTAAGATGTATACTAAGGTGAGACACTCACTAACATTGTAGCACTGGAAATAAGTCATTAATAAATGAGAGCAGATATGAAAAGGAGGGCAAAGAGACAAAAGAGAGAAGATAGAGAGAGAGAAATAAAGCTTTTCTGCCTCTCACAGCTTGGGGGCTTTTGTTCGATAGCTGGTGGCTGTGAAAAGATAAGGTTTACTAATGGGGTGTTCAGGAGAATTTTTCATTTATTATGATACTTTACTAATGCGACTGTGGAGTAATATCGAGCGGCGGCGCTATTCATGCAAGCCCTGAGTGGTTTGCTATGTAGGGCCTGTTAGTGGTACTTCCAAAACTGTTAACTCTGGTAGTTGCAGCCCCTGGAAACATTAGGTTCAGAAACATGACATAGAGCCTGTGTTCTTTTTGTCTGAATATATTACCAGGCTGCATATGGCTCTAAAATTGTTTTTTATTTGCTCTACTTTACCTTTTACAGCATGAGAACATAAATTAATTTGGGGAGCTTTTTAGCACGTGCCATTAGTGCACAATATAATATTGTAATCTTTCTTGTTAATGTGGCACTCCTGCAAATAGTCAGACCATGGACAGGTAATAATGATTGGCTAAAAGTAATTTGGAAAATGTTTTCAGATTATATTTCTGCTCAATGTGCAGGCAAGGAGCTGCATGTTAACTTTAATATGTACTCATGACATTTACGATCAAATTGGCAGCAACAATACAAAACTGGAGACCATCACATCATACCAACGACAACACTAGTGAATTTATAAGAGCCAGTTTGCACTTTCTGTCATATGTTGCTGTGTGTCAGGCAGGTTGTGGACCCAAATGCAGGACTGGTGGGACAGAGATGTGAAAGCGGCTTTAATATTGAAGACTGAGTCAAAAACAGAATACTAAATAATACAAAGCAGGTGCCAGGGTTTCGCTCAGAGGAAACACAGAACACACAGCAAGAGGGAGGCTGTGACAAAGAACTGAGGAAAACTGAGGCTTAAATACGCACAACCGGTAATTGGAGAGAGAACACAGCTGGGAATAACAAGACACAGGTGAACAGAATCTAACTAACAAGAAAAGGGGAAGCTAAACCAAAAACAACACATACGAGACTAGCAGGATAAGTCAAGAGAGACTATCAAGAGACTATGAACTCCAGCACATAATCCAAAATATAATTACAATACTCTTAAATGAGAAAAACTCTTAACTAAGGACCAAGAATAAACTCAGATCACTGGGTCAAAGGCCCAGGACCATCACACACTTTGGCGCAGGTGCTTTTGAGACGAGCGTCACTTCCAATTTCTCACATATACAAATTCCTTTAGGACTGCTTTGTATTACATTTAAATGCAATGAATGACTTCGCTCTTGCAAGATTAATGTTGTGAAACTGCATACTTATATTTTTTATTTTAAGTTGGTTGTGGCATTAATCAAAAAAATGCTGCTGCCAAGTCGTTTTCCTCCTTATGGAGATTCTGTTCAAGACACTGTTTTTCCAGCACCTTCTGGCAAAACTGCAGTCTTTGCTGCCTTTCAATGAGAACATATTGGTTTACATAAATCATAAGTCATGGGAAATTATCAATACATTTCCAGGAATAAATTTTGCCATGATGACACACACGCACGCGCACACACGCACACACACAGTCACACACACAGACACAGGGATCTACAAGGCAATAATAGCAATAACAATACCAGTCACACTGCTCCTCCTAGTACGCATCAAGAATTTGGCACTCAGAAATGCTGCTTATGCACTCATCAGGAGTGTGTGGGTATGGTTCGATCATACTTGATTACGGGGGGGGTGAAGCCTTTCCCAGCTCTTGTTGGGGAAAAGGCAGGTCACAGGTCTATTGCAGGGCTAACACATGACCAATTTAGAATTGCCAATTAACCCAAGGAATGCATGTCTTTGGACTGCGGGAGGAAGCAGGTGAGCTCATACAAACTCCACAGAAATGCTGCAGCCAGCTGGTGGATTCAAATCCAGGACAGATTATTGGACAGTTGGTTGGACTTTATCATTGTGACGGCATCATAACCATGCTGGTCATGAAATTTAAGGTGCATAGTTAATTTAAAGATCAAGGCCACATTCATAGATTGAACAGTAAAGGTACTTCATACACATGTAATAATACAATATTAAATATTCAGTAGTTAATATATTGAGGGACCTCTAGGTTCTCTCTAGGTTTCCGATTAGATTTCTTGTTTTCGGTTGCAATCTTTGAAATAAAAGCTCTCCAACTTTTGTTTTCTAAGACATTTCTATTTCCACAATAATGCACTGAGCAAGCCACCATACTTCCCACCTAGCTTTGATCTCCAGCCAAAAAGTAAATGAGAGAGAGCAGCATTGTTGCTGCAGTGCTTAGCATTGTGATATATGACCTCATCAGTGAACATTTCTGCTGGCTCTCTCCAGATACTTATTCATTGCATTCGACTTTATTATTTTGTCAAGCTACCATCACTGATGTTGCTTGTGACAGAGTTTCTGTAGGAGCCATTAAGCAACACAGATAGTTTATCATGAAGAAACCTTTAAAATGCAATGAGACAGAAAATGATCCTCGTAAATGGAATGAGTAAAAGTTATTTTTAAAAAAAGGCATTTGATGATATCAGGTATTATGGGGTGGGGGGTGGAGGGGCTGGGTTTCACGTGTTTAAGTTTTTCTCTTCTAACAGTTTAAGATGTAAATATGCCACCTAGCTGCCTCAAAAAAGAGTTATAATCTAAAGAGTATTTAGAGCAATATGACCAAGATAAATGAAACAGATGTACAAATGATACAGCAAATAAAGCCTACCACACAGCAGATAATTAACAGGAAGAAAGGCATGCAAGCATTGGAAACAACCAACCCAGAGGTGTTCTGGAGGCAGAGAAAGAAAAGCGAAGCCCAGGAACAGAGCCAGAACAAACAGATGTTGTAAAATTTACAAAAAAATCCAACACAAACACAATAAATTGCCAGAGCAGGTCAAGTTACCCAAATTATGACTAGTTTGAAAGAGGAATGCGTGCATTCTAACAAGAAAGAAAGTTTAGAAGGCATTTGGAAGGCAAATATGTTAAATAGAAACCATCAGTGCAACACAAATGCAGACAAAAGTCAAGAGTTGGCTGAATTGATCAAACTCTCCTTTCAGACAGATCCCACATGAAAAGAATATAATATGTGTGTAAATCTAGAAGGGAAGCAGAAGATTAGAAACCACCACAAATAAGCTGAAAGACTATAAATTGCATTATTTTGATTGGAGTTAGTTCAAACACATTGCATGTGCAATGGGAAACAGCAGTAGAAACAAATACAGCCTGGAAATGGAGGATTACATAAAATCACAGATTATGAAATGCTAACATTTTTATGCAAAGTTTGATAATCCAGAACGCAACAATGCACATAGAAAAAGAAGTATAACTAAAGAAGGTGAATTCAGGAAAAGAAGCATGTGATATTCCCCACAGAAACATTAGTCCAGCAGTCTGCAAAAGTCATCTCATGCAATGGGTGGCATTCGTGCAACTTAAAGTACTTAAAATGCAGTTAAATTCAAGGATTATCTGCAGCTCTGTATTGATAACCAGAATCACATTTTATTAGACTGACAGATGAACCAGCAACTCTGGCTGCTACTGAAAGGCGACCTACTGATGTTCTAACATAACTTGTGTCCAAGGTCAAAGTATGCTACAAAAAAAATCTCACTTCTGGTCCCTCTTCTTACTACCAATCAAGTCTTATTAGACGGTAAACCCTCTTGGGGGAACACAAGATCAAGAAGAGATGAGAGAAGAATTGGAAAAGGGAGGGGAAATGGGTCTGCTTCTGTGCTTCAGCATTAGTAATGAGACATTAGTCTCAGTGTACATGGAGCCCAAAGATAACCAAAGTAACAATCGATGCCACAATTTTATTCATTGTATTAATAAAAATCAAATATTAGAGGATATATAGTTGAGTACAAAAACCAAGAAAAACAAAAAGAATACATTTTTTTAGTCTTAAATCTTCAACACACACGTTTGATATACAGGTTTCCACCCTGTGATGCCTGTATTGTCCGAGGACCCAGAATCAGTGAAAAATTTAAAACTGAAGATGAAATGTTGAATATAAACTCCCTTTGTGATGCAGAAATACAGACGTACAGTAATGAGAATTTTTGCAGTGAGATTAAATTTTAGTGCAATCTAACTTTGCACCACATAGTAAGAAATGCATTGCTGTAGGCCAGTCCTTATCATTAATCACTTTATCTCAGATGAATTTGGCTTCATCTTTGTGAGTAAATGCTATGTCACTTTGTTAAGTCTATAGTAGCATTACTGAGGCAAGTCACATTTAACATAATTTTTCTGATTTTTTTTTTATTTAAAGCAAACATTCTTTACTCTTCTGCATAAACATTTTTAAACCTTCTATTTATTTTATAAAAATTATTAACTTATATAAATTGAATGTAGTATAACAATAGTATTTAAAAATGACAGTAAAGCAGCCCAGAAATTTACTTTGTCCTCCAGAAGTGTCATGAATGTCATGAAAATACTAGAAATAAAAATGCTTTAATAAAGATACATTTGTAACTATTTTAACACAAATGATGAAAGTAAATTTGTAAAGAAAAAGAAAAGAAACATCTAAAGAAATCTTAAGCTGTAATTCTACATGACCGGCATCAATATTCATGGATTGTTCACATATTTCAACAATTCCTGAAGACCTGATGTACAATTTTCTGAATTAGATACACCAAATTTAAATAGAATGTAAATGTGTTGGGCACAAATGTTAACCAGAGTATCATCTGCATAACTGCAAAACTGCCTGACACAAATGCATTTGCTATAATTTAATATTTTACCTATACCATGAGGACAAAAGCACTGGGCCACACCTATCACTGAATTGAGGTGTATTCAATCCTATTGCCACAGGTGTATAACATCAAGCACCTAGACATGTGGTCTGCCAAAGCACGTAAAATCACCAATGCGCTGCTGTGCCAAACCTCACCTGACATTAACATCGGCACATAAACTGTGTGCCAGGAGCATGGCCGAGCAGTTTCTGTAGGTGCAAATTTTAGGTGGCCCAATGCTTGTGCTAATGTAGGGTACAGTGTAATATCTGGATTTCTCTTTGACTAAAGCACAGCAAAAAGCCCTGGTAAGTCTTAATTTTGTATTCTTCTTAGCACACAACAACTAAGCTATGCTCAAAAGGAATTTCAACATGTAAACAAATAAATAAATATTTTAAAGACAAGAACATACCGGCAAACTTGTGTGTCCAGCATTGCAAAGTATAAATCATATGAGTTCAATGTGCTAAGCACTCATAAAGGAAATATAAGTAGTTGGACAAATTCTGTTTGATTAACTGAGTGAATAATTTTGGGCAGCAAGTTGGCAGCTGCTCGGAATTTAATAACACTTCGATCCTTGGATAACTCAGGTATATCAATTTTATTATATGCCAGCACTCCTGTTTCACATGGATGGAGAGTTTGGTAACATATACTATCTTTATAGTTTTTATAATGAAATATTGCACATTTTCAAACTATTTCCATTAAGATATGAGCTAATGCTCCATAAAAAGCATAAATCAGTGATTTTTTTTATTCACATTCTCCACTGCAACACAAAAAGCTTGTTGAAATTATCCCATGTCATCACTGTTCACAGGGCAGCTGAAAAAAATGGACCACTGTCATTACATCAAAACATACTTATTAAAGTTCCTGTTCAGTAGTTTGTTTTGAGTGCTTTAGGAAAACGGTTCCCAATGCAAAGACTTGCACAGACTGCATGGCTTCCGTGTTGACACTGTAGCTTCGTTAGACTTTGAAGTGCATTACCAGCTCCACTCTTTAATGAATCAACTCTGACAAGACTCATCAATATGAAGGCACTGAATAATGCCTTTAGGGGGAACTTAGCTTGTTACCGTATTCATTCTGTAAGTGCTGATTGAGGAAACAGCAATATAGCTCCAATTTTCTCATTCATGCTGCCAACCTAAAATGTAGCAATATCATTAAATTGATACATTTTACACAGAGACAACTTTTACATTGATGTGGTCATATAAAAGGCTGGAACAGCATTGTTTAAAATGCTTAATAAAATGTTTTGTTTTCTCCTCAGTGGTACACTGTAAATTGAACCATGAAATGTAACACCAGTTTCTGAGCGGGACTTTTACAGACAACAATACCTGTACATGCACGTTTCTCAAGTTACTTTCTACTCTCTGTATTATAGATGATGTTCCTTCATTTTCCCTTTTTAATTATTCAGCTCATTTACAGGTGCAAATTACAGTAATCATCTCTCATGTTGCAGTAAAAGTGACGTGGCCAAAATGTCAGTTTGATGTCATTTTCAAAATACAGTTTTATACAACATATATATATATATATATAAAGTTATCCCAGTCAAAAGTTTGGACACACTCACTCAACTTAACACTCACTTAACCCATTTTTGTTTGAATTTTATAAATAGAAAGCAAACCTATTTGAAGCAAGTTTGCTGAGTCATGATAATTCACCCTCATAGCCACTGACATTAGTGTCTTAGCAGCTGCAGAGTAAAGGTAGCGCTTTCCACTGTGATTTATTGAGTGGCCCCACTGCAGAGGGAAGTGGAGGGAGAATAAAGTGCTCTCACCTGGAAAGTGAGGCTCACTTTGGTCAGGAGAGATTTTTTTCGAAGGCTTCACTGCTCACATTACTGTAAAAAGAGCCAGTGAGGTCTGAATGATTCCATATTCATGAGTGGATTAATGAACAGTTGCAGGAATCATGTCTGCGGCAGCAAATTAATTCCTAACATTTATCAGCTGTGAATATATGAATGGAGAAGAACAAGTGTGGACGAGGCTGAAGCGCTGACCACTTGCACTAAATAATGAACATAGAGGGAATGTTTGCATCTCTTCCCTTCGTGTTTAGTTGAGTGCCTTGGATATGACCCAGTAAACTGCTAGAATAGACTCTGCTTCCCAGGTTTTTACTGGTTTGTGAAAGTGCAGTTTTTTGTGTTAACATACGTACAATGTAGTCCCATGAACCCAGCGCTTCCTCTCCCTTGAGCATGCTGAGCTTTCTAAGTTCATTTCCCGATAATGAATACCTTATGCCTAGATTTTAGCATGTTTTATCATTCAGATACAGTGAAACCTTCAGTCTGAGGAGGTTATAACATAAAAATAAATACAAATACAAGGATTTTATGGCTCTGTCAGCGTCAAAACCTCCACAATTTGAAGACCTCTTTTCAGGCTTTTACATCTCAAGTCCTTTAAGTCTCCTCTGATCCCGTCAATTAATCTTCAAGTTTCTCTTTATAAAGGGCTTATGCCTTTCGTCCTTTGCACAGACAAGGGTGTAAAGCCTCCATATAACTTGACTGTGACAGAGGTATTCACAGTAAACTGGTATGAGTGTATCCATTTAAATTTTAATTATACTGATTGTAATCTATGATTACTAGCAAAAAAATATGAACTATCCATTATATATAATACATAATATTATAAATTATTAAACATTTTACTAGGATTAAAGCTTGAATATAATTTAAATGCTGGGTTTAGGGTTGTGCCACGTATCAAAGTAATTTGATTAATTTTAATTTGTTTGTTTTAGCACTGTGTTAAACATGTATCTACATCATAAAGTCAAGATATGTGCTTCCTCTGATGTGTCTCAAACAACACGAGTGCTGGAAGTAGGGCAGATATCTGGAGCAAATGAGCTTCTGTCAATAAAGCAGACTTTATTATGGTAGTAGCAGATGATGACAAATAAAACCAAAAATGGAAGTAGTTTTACTTCACTGATGTAAATGG
>VUQJ01000212.1:4155-22469 GCA_015108635.1 Andinoacara biseriatus
CACAAAGACACATAAGTGCTCACACACACACACACACACACACACACACACACACACACACACACACACACACACACACACACACACAACATGACTTATCAAACTAAAAAGCTCACTAAGAATTCACTGAAAAATCAGTGACCTCAACAGGTTAAATAGCTAAACCAAACACATACCTGCAACATGTGTAATCATCCATAAACATTTACTATTTAATGATTGACATACAAGAAGCAACAGCAATCAACCATCTTTACGTTCAGGGAAGCACACAGTCCTCTAAATACTGTCAAATTGTTTCACACAATGCAGGTCGTTTTATGTTTTTTCTTCTTTCTTTTTTTTCTTTGTTTTCCTGCTTTAATTAAAGTCATGTTTTGTACATAATCATAAAAGTCCAGCTTGGGACTGGCTGAGTGATATAGTAGATACAAAACAGTATGTACAATGTAGACCTCGTGCTTGAAAATAAAGAAAATGTTTACAGCAGTCATGCACCAGTGCATACAAGGAAGTCTTTATTAGCTATATTAATCAAGAATTACCAGCAACTGGATGTAGCAGATTTTAAAACATATGACTGAAGAAGCCCCAACACGTCCCCTTAAGTCTTAGTGAGCACCCCCCCCCACACACACACACACAAATTTTTTTTAACATATTGGTCCAAAATGTCAATCAGGTGTTCAACTGGGCTGAGACCTTGACTGTGACTATGAAAGCCATAATGTCTATTTCACATAATTTTTTATCAATCCATTCAGTGACCTTATGGATGTGGATATCCTGATTTCCATCAATGAAAGTTACAGAGTACTTCTGTACCCCTGCAAAAGGTGTACCAGCCATCATGGTTCCAAGTCTTACAGTTTGTGTGCCACAATGTTGAGATTACGGAAAAGAATGAAACTTCCCTTCCCGGCATCAGGCCGTTTGGCTGTCAGAGTGATCGACAAATGAAGATGGGGGACTTAATCGATCCCCTTCACATAGGCCAGGGGAGCAGCTAGCGGGACCGTTTGCACTTTAAAAGGACAGAAATGTGGAAGGCGCCAAGATAAAAATCCGATAGTGAGCTCATTACAAGCACATCCACATAGTCAGGGGTTTTTATAACTGGATCAGCAGAATACAGCCTGATATGAGACCATAAAATATGATCCTACTCTAAAGCCGCCTAAAGACTGACCATCTAAAAGCTTACAACTGACAGTGTGAGTACCAAATATCAGCATCTCTGGATCTACAGGACTGATAAAAATGATTGGGTTTTAGTGCAAGATACATCAGGTTCAAGTCTCAAAAGAGTTTGAAGAGGATGCATGAAAAATGTTCCTATGTTGAGAGTCTAAAAAAGCAGTAAAACCAACTTCTTAATTGTATGTTGAAGCTTGAGAAGTAAGACAGTGGGTGTGACTGCTAGGGGGGGGAAAAAGATTCAAACTCAGACAGTTATTGTTGATTCAAAGGTTTTATGAGCAACCTTGCAACAAAATCCATCATCACCCCTATCAGGTTTAAGCTGGATAATGCACTGCCAGCTAAACAGTAGATGATAAGTGTTATCTATGCTGCAGAGGCTGGACGCATGGTTTTAAATGTCAGAACAGCAAGTCTCTGCAGCAAGGTTATTATTATAGTAAACTTAAAAAAAAAAACCACACACACACATTTAAAGCACACACAAGAAAAATAAACTAGAGACAGAAAGGTACCTGTAGAACTGCAGCTGTCGTTTGGGGCTCCCATAACGAGCGCTGAAGATATCAAGGGAAAGGAAGGAAAAGGAAAGCTTTTGTTAATAAAAGCAGGAAAGGAAAGAAGTCAGTAGTAGCAAAGAGTCTGATACAGACACTAAGATGACGATGATGAAGGATGTGGAGTGTTAGCCAACGTGGGAACAAAATAAGGAAGAATCATGTGGGAGAAAAAGAAAACACTGCATTGTCAGCGACAGACGAACTGTGTTTAAATAGCTTTCACAGAGCCTTGTTTATTCAATATGGTGTCTGCATACACATGAAGATGTATGCATAATGCTCAAATTAATGAGCTTCATGAAAGGTGCGGTTATTTGTGTTTTTGAGGACAAAACACAGAAACAATCATAAGAAATTCATACTATTACAATGCACAACTTTGTTTTGTTTTGCTTTTAAAGCCCTAATTGAAAAACATATCTTGAAATAAACCGTATGCCAACAACAAGCATGAGGGGAGAAAAAAAACCAAACCTAAATACACTGTAGTTTTACAAAAAGACTGAAATAGAAGTTGAGTACATATTACAAATCACTCATCCAAGCAAAGTAGTAGGTATACAGTAACCCTTCACCTAAAAGTGTTTTGAATCATTGTTTATTGGGAGATACATGAAAGCATTCATTACCCATTCCTGCCTTGTTTTATATGGACCGCTTCGCTTACATGACTTGAAAAGTAATGCTGAAAGACACGTAAGTCTTGTTTGACAGCAGAGTATACTTTTTACCAAACAAGGCTGCTTTCAGCTCAACTACAGTAGAAGAATATATGGAACCAAGTTCATGCTGAGCTAAACAAGTACTAAAGATTGATGAAAAATAAACACCATTTCATAAACAGGATAGTAAATATAATTAGATGACTTGCTATCAATATTTCATCAGTGCAACCTTAAATTACTTGGTGGCGTTACTTTACATCTTGCATCACAAATTAAGCAACAGTGATGCGCCTGAAGTGGTTGGACCATTTTTAGTCATTAGTTAAGTCAAATGGAATACTCATGCAGTGACTTAGATTAATAGCTGTGAAACTGTGGATGTGAGCTAGTATAAGTGAAACTCGCAAAGACACCGTTATACTGATAACAAGCAACAAATCTTTCAGTGAAGGCAAAATGCCAGATAAAAATCTGAACTGTAGTTTTTGTGATGTACAAAATTACAGCTGCTGCATCCTATTAGTCCATAATGAATGCAGTGTGAAAAACACACAGAAATTTGATTGAGGGAAAAAAAAAAAAAAGAACAGATGCTTTTTAATGGCACAAGTGGATGAGTATCTGGCGCCACTTGCTGGAGAAGTTATGTAAAGCATGATGTAGAGGAATGGGTGTCCATATTGCTGTTCACAATTAATCAATAAGTTATGGTGTGCTTGTATGCAAGCAGTAGCACAAATTAAGGCACCGCTTCAGACTTTACCAATTAGGGACAGTGAATGCTCAGTCGATTTGCTCTTTAGTGTCAGCACAAGCCAAAAAATAGTTTTACAGAAGAAACAGCAAATGTAAGGTAAAGGTTAAGCACTTATATATGTACATATGTATGTGTGATGGGGGGAAGGTTTGTGTACTTACTCTTGTTTGCAGTTCATTAATTCTTTTTAGGACACACAGACTGAAACACATTTTGTTAAATTTACTCATTCTTAGTGCCAGAAAGGAAGCTTATCCAGTATATGCTCATTGTCTGTCATATCTATCTGATTTCAAAGCTTCAAAACGGCAAAAGTGAAACCGCTCGTCTCGAGGCTTCAAAACAGGACTTCACAAACCAGTGACTGATGTCACAATATATTTTGTAATGTCTGTGGGAAGGTGATTTAATGCCCACACACAATCTACTAATTCACTCACTTCTAATATCCTACTAACTGACACACTGACATACATAAACATACATGTAGCAAATTTTGTTTGCATCTGTCTGTGTAAACGTCCATCAGCTTACCTGTAGATCATGCCCGGAGAGCCAGTCTGTCGGAGGGAGAGGCGAGCGGGGGAGTCTGTGGTAGATTCAGGATACATGGAGGCAGGAGGGAGGGGTGTGTGGCCAGCCTGCCGGGGGTGGAGTTCTTTCACAGGGACCACAGGGTCGATCACTTATCAGTGCCTCTGAAAGAAAGAGCATGTGTAGACATTAGAATAATTGGGGGAAAAAATCTAAAGCAACAACAAAACAAAAAAAACACACACCCCAAATCCCACCCAACATTGCAATTAGCTATGTGACAAAAAGTGGGTCTAGACAGTTTCTCAATGAGTCTTTTGTTATCTCTGTGTCTGAACAAAGTGAGGAAACAGAACAGGAAAAAAAACTGCATGTGACTCAAATGTGCAAAAGCTACAGATTGATGTTATTGTGTTGCCTGTCACTGACAGAAAAACATGCCAACATTCATAAAAGGAACTAATGGGCACTGTGGCAAACAAATATAATGGACTGTACAATTTGGTGCTTGTTTGGCTACCATGCCTTACTGCAACTCTGCAATTTATTTTATTTTTCCCCTAGTAATTGATTATATAAATCGCAGGCTTGGCTTGTGTAGACTGAATAAAACACATGGGTTAAGCCAGGAGACATACCAATCATCCCAGATGTCAGGAGCAAAAAGGGTAATTAAACAACAATGCACCAAACCCTCCCACAGCAGCAGAAGCACACAGAACTAGATAATGACCTTGGAATGATCTAATCAGTACCACTGAAGCTGGTCGGTGTATGGATGGTAAAATGTAGTCAAGAGCAAACACCTGGCCAGACAAGAATCGCTTTAGCTGTCCTACTTCCAGGATGCCACATCACCAGAACCTCAAATAAATACGCCTCTTCATGACAATTTTGCTTACAAGTTGAAAGCAAACCCAGTAAACCTACAATATTACATGAATTTTGACCATAAACAAGAATAGCTGGGTGAGCTGGTGTATTTTTTTGACGTTATCTCCAATTTTCTTAGCGTTGCTACACAACTACACCACTAGATGGAGCCATGTCCTCATTCTGCAAACATGAGCTGAATGAATAAACCACCAGACCAATCTAACCTTTTTAGTTCCCACAGCTCAGATCCAAATACAAAGTGAACATCTTAACAGAGATTGCTTTGAATATTCAGGAAATGACCGGTTCATACACAAGGATAATTAAATGCTCCCAGTCCTACTGTAAACCACAGTAGAAACTACGGCAGAGACAACAAGCTGCACACACTAACCTCACTTATTCTTAGTTCATCAACCATAACTGCAGTGTACTGTACATTTGAGTGTTCTCTACAGCAAACCACAGTTGATTCACCGCTTAGAGCAACTCGATTCTATGAATAATTCAGATGTCTGCCGAAGAAGCGGGCCATTGCTGTAAAGAGGTCTATAATAAGTGAGTTGGGGAAAGGCTAGGTGGGTTGTTATATATACACACATACCATTAACAGTCATTAACACAAGTTTGAGGAAAACAAACAAAAAAAGCCCCATTGTATTTCATGTGGATGTCATGGCCGGTGAAAAGGGGGGACAGCATTGTTGATGTTTTAACCCAGTTTTCTGTAGGGGATAAAATAAACTGAGGAAAGGAGCAGAGACTGGCATCTATGTCACCCTGACAAAGCTGAGAGGCAAGAACCTCATGTTACCTTATTTCACCAGTGGCTGCACTCACGTGACTCATGGCTCATAACAGACATCGTAATGATAACGTGAAGGTGACTTTCTCCTTCCATCAATTTCCCAGGCAGCTAATACATGTCCCATGTTCACAAGGACGAATTTAATGCTCCCTGCCCACTCGTTTCAATCATGCCACGATGGATCATAGGTCATTCCTGCTATCACATGATGATGATGATGGCATGACCCTGATGGGCAAAACACATGACAGTAGATTTACTAAGCAGCACAGCAAAGTCCTTGTGGATCATCATCTTTCACTGATGTGGATCAAAGGACATTGTGGGTTGCATGCAGGGGGAAAAAAAAAAGTCAATTTGCTCCGAGTAGGATTTAGGATTTTTTTTTTTGATTGAGTCAGACTGACAGCTAATAAAAACATGCCGCAAGTCATCAACATTTGTGTTTCCAAGCAAAGATAGGGCTAAAGGTAGGTTGTGGTCTTATATTTGGCAATATTTGACAATCTCAGGACCAAATCATTATTAAAATCTTTATTTTTTTATGTATTATATGTTGCACTGTGTAGATTAAATTTTTTTCAGTTTCCCACTCTAACCTTTACATTAAACAGCTTTTGTGATTCTGAGCATTCTTTGAAAGTAGCTTGGATTTTACATTAAATCCAACAATAAATAAAAATTGAATTGTTTCCATGTTCAGGAAAGGAATGAACAATGGCTCTCTAGTTAATCAGTGTGAGCTGAGTTTTCCATGTAGGCACAAGTGCCATCAACAAGCATAATGTAGACAACGGTCAAGGTTCAGCATGCAATTTAGTTTGAGGGAGTCACAATTCAATCGTTTTTGTTTGCTTTGTTTTTTTTGCATCACACAGGCCATAACTCTTACTTTAACAGTTAACGCAGTGAAAAACAAACAAAAATTTATGCAAGTAATGCTCCATTCAAAACGTCTGACCTGCATACAAGGGCAGAATAATACATCCATTAAGACAAGAGCAAAACATTCATAAGTCAATTAACCTTTACTTAGGTAAAGCAGAAATAAAGTAATGCCGCATTTTAGTCTTTTGATCTATGACTGCTGCATCCCAATACCTAATACCAATCAGCAATTCCAATATAAAAAGACAGGCAATTACAGAAGTAATCAAATGTTTAACACCAAGGACAGGTTATAATACACACTGAAGACATCAATGATCTGAACCAGACACAATGATGGTAACAATCATAATAACACAGAACTCATGCATACCAGCTGTGTAACAGCTGAAGTTGTTTTGACAGTTGGTTTTGATGAAATGCCTCCACATTTTAATGTAAAGCAATTACAAGCCCCATTTTGTCACAAAACCAACATGTATAAAGGGATGCTAAGGGAAGAGTGGAACAGAAATTACAAGGCTTTGCTTTGTCATATTACCAAAAGTGTGCACAAATAAGGAAAAAAACAGTCAGTGTTACTTTTGCCCCGTCTGCAGTTTTATGTAGCCGGTTATCATTTGTTGAACCTATTTAGAAAATACTTTTACTGTGTGACTGTGACAGATTGTAGAGCAATGCACCAGTCTCTCAGAGATGCCTGTAGAGAGCTGCAGTTGGAGAGGATGCTGCTGCTGCTGACTGCAGCAATGCGGTACACTACAGATTCATCCTGGCTCAAGTTAGAGGGCTCAGATTTACTGCACTAATGGGCCAAGATGCACTTTGCAGATTAAAACTGCAGACAGGGAAAGCACGTTAAAGGTGGGAAAAAGGAGGTGATATTGTAGAAAAACTGTCCCATTTCCTGAATGCATCTCGACTCAGATGTCAGATTAGAAAATGAAAATGACAGTGGGAACAACAAAAACTAGTCTGAAAAAAAAGTCTGAAAGTATTGACTGCGAATGCTGTCAAGTCCTCTCTCCCATTTTCAAACTCAAATACGCACCTGATAAAACTTCTCTTTACGCTAAGTATGTTTTAAACAAAGGAATAGAGGTGTGTTATGAACAAATACAATGGACTTCCTAGTTTGTATTTTATCTTTTCACTGGTGCCCTGTAGCAAGCAGCAACACACCCACACCAATGCAGCCCCTTGCGTTTGGATACAATGTTTCTGGTGATCTCAACACAGCCTGAAGCATCAATAGTTATGTGTTTTCCAAATTATGTTTACAACAGGGGCAGGACAGACTATGGATACAGCAGTAGGTCTTATGGTTTTCTCGTGCAATACTTCTTCAGTACACTGCTGCCGACAGTGTGGATGCTTCTATCAAAACAAGCTCTAGGCAAATTTTCTGTCAGTTTGACAGCAAAAGATTTCAGGACTCCCGATGGTGATCAAATTAAGTTATGCAACCTGTGGTGAAGAAGAAGCTCACAGAGGAAAATAGCAAACAGCAAGGGGAAGGTAATCACAGAAGTAATTAACTGAATTCATACATTATCAGAGCTGGAAGATAATGGTAATGATCACAATACCTATTGCTATATACTATCACACAATAATTGTATTGTGATTCCATTGCTGTTGTGGGCAAAGGATCATAACAGCATCTTACTGTGAGTTGCTCTGTGATTCTCACACAGCCTGACTGATATAGGATTCTTAAGGCCGATATCAATATTTGGCTAATCTATTTCTTCTTTCAGACACACGAAACCTAACATCCCTAACATTTGTTATGTGTAATTATTTAACAGTCTTTACTAAGATAACATGCAAATGCAATTTAAAAAATAATCTTGTTTTATTGTGATATATTGTGGATTACATATTTATGCTCTGACATCAGGATGTGTCTTGGTTGTATCCCTTTAGAAGCTTTCCAGGTCATTCCAACTGGGAAGAAAGCCCAGGATAGAATCAACTTGCTGGAGAGATTCTACATCTCAGCAGGCCTTGGATTGCCCAAGGATCTTCCAGAAAGAACTGGAAAATATTGCTGGGGAAAAGGACATCTGGAATACCCTGCTCAGCCTGCTACCACAACAACCTGACTTTGGATAGCAGTAGAAAATGGATGGATGAATAGATGGATCCATCCATTTATGGATAGCTCTGTGTTTCTACAATTACTTCTACACAGAGTGGTTTGCATTTCATAAATAGTTGCTTTGTTAAATTACTGCAACTTTCAGCAGACTGATACAAAAATATTGCCTCATATCAAACGTCCTACCAACACAGATCACAAAATCAGCATCACAATAACTTAAAGGCTCCTTAAAAAAAAGTGTTCATATGTAGGGATGCATATAATTTGCATTTCTGAGCTGATATTTATGTATCAAAAAATGGCTGATAGTCAAGGCCAATATTTTTAGGTCTTTTTTTGATCCTTATTTATTACCCCATTTGTTACAAAGAAACAAATTGCCAATAATCAGTAAATGGGGCCAGTATTGGCTGTTACTGATATTCGGGCGATATACACGCCCAAATATTTTGTGACATTTCTTAACTAGTGAATATTAATATTAGTTGTGGATACAAAAATCTGGTCAGGCTAAAATATGGAGAGAGGTATGGTTATAGAGATTTGCTGAAATGGGAAATGGCGCCTCTTATGACAGATATCTATCTACATAGCCTCTCTTAAACTTGCCTCATACACCAGTCTTTTCCAAACAAAATGCAAAATTGAGTCACAAAAGGCTCCTCTTCATGCTTTCCATCCATAAATCCACCTACATCCAGCCTGAGTGAATTCCCTCTTGAGACGGGGCTTACGTGAGCAAGGCAAGCAGGCAGGCATTGCTGGCCTGGAAAGCACAGTATAGTCCTGTCTAGTATGTTGCCAGCTGTAGAAAACACACACACACACAGAATTGAGCAGATGGCTGCGGAAGAGGGAGACAGGCTAACAGATGAGAACTGCCGGGGATATCCTACATGGGAGATCAGTCAGGCAGAGAGAGAAAAAAGCTAACCTAACCTTGTTCTCTGCCAGGCTACAAAGAGGATTAAGATGGAATCTCCTGTTCTTCTTCATTGATATTCATCAAAGGATGAAAGTCAAACCCATATTAAAGATGTGGACCCATGCTAGCGCATTATCTTTGCTCTCATCATCACAAAGACAGTTTATGATTTCATAAATGTCCTCCTCTCTGTTAAGCTGTGGAGGGCCCTTGATTACAGAAACGGCGCAGGTCACTGCCTGCCAACTAAGGGGGGAAAAAAAGCTAAAGCAATTTACATAAATATCCTATTTATACAGCAAACCTCTGATACAAATCCTCCTTCCCCCCAGTTAAAAGTAGTTAAAAGAGCAACTGAGAGCTCTGCTGTCAGAAGTCATTAAATTCTAGGACAGCTGCAGCTGTTGTCCACGCAGACATTTGCCACATATTACGGTTAAATTTTAAGCCATGCCCATCATCAGCTGCTGTGACTAGGCCTAAATACATTAGTGCTCAGAGGCAAATATCTAATGTAGGGCGATATACAGTCAAGTTATCAAACCTCCTTTTTGATACTATATATGGCATTCAGTTTTTATTTACAGCAAAAGTCAAATACTTAAGTTGCACTCTGTAACCGCTTCTCTTTTACTGGGGGAGTATCCTTCTCATTGCAGTCTCACTTGTTATACCATATATAACTGTGTATAACAATATATGCAGGTACATTATGTCTCTGACAAAAGCCAACCCAAACACTTGCCTGAAACTTGGGTAACAAAAAGAAAACAGAGGGAAAATAAGATTAGAATGTTTTCATCACTGCAATTAAACACAAACTAGCTGTGGATTATCTCCATGCAATAATTTATGTATATGCCCCTACCTGGTATTGTGCAGCATGGGACATATAGTCCCAGGCTGCCTTTATCACTCACAGTATGAAGATGAATCAGCACTTTTTATGTCCCAGCTCAACATTTCCGTTCTTTTGTGCTGACTTGGAGGCTATTCCCAATATGAACTCATAGTGCTACATAAGCTCCCACAGAGATACTATTCACTACAAACACAAGTCAAGTTTACAGACCATCTGTGAGTATGAGAAGAATGAGTACAATTCTGCGAGGCTAGTTGGCGAAGGGACTGCACAGCTAACTCGGGCCTGTGAACCTGTAATGAAGCATTTGTTAGCACTGCAGGGAGAGAACATGCTGCAGTGAACCAGGAGCACAGTCAAGAACACTGCAGTAGAAACACAAAACCATATTTCTATTGTTTTCGGTCCATCCCAGCTCTCCCTCTACAAATCAAAGACAAATAAATCAAATCAAATTCAGGCCTGGAGAGCCCAGTGTGATCTGAGGAAATGTCTCTATTTTGTGCCAGCTTAGATTTTATCTTTGATGCACAAGTACCCAAAGAGACTGGACCAATACAGGAGAACTGGAGGTTGGAAAATTGTTATCCAGTGTCAGACCACAACCCACACACACATTAAAATGAACTGTGTGCTTGCTCTTCTGGAAGGTTTGGATGCCTTTGCCTTGGAAGACAATTGATTTGCTCTATGTTCAATATGTCCCTCACATCTATTCACTATGCACTGCCTGCCCTGCCCTGTTTTTGTTTTTTTGGGGGGGAGGTCCTTGCTCAAGTACTCAGTCAGTATCAGTGCTTCAGTGCACATGTATTGACACATGAGCATGAGCAGGCTGTACAGAAGAGTTCAATATTTAGTTCTGCATAGGTGAGCAGAAACATTAAGTGGACACAAAATCATAGTTGGGTAGAGGGACATAGAATGGGAGGAGGTGTTCAATACTAAACGTGGGCAGTTATTTGGGAAGACCATGAGGACAGCAGCAGGTAAGTAAAAGGTATATTGATACCAGTAGATTAATTCTTCACAAAACAAGCAACAACTTCATAGAATATGCATGTGCAGTCGACTACAATATTTTGTGCATATACTCATTGGCAGACCTAATGGCCTTGCTTTTTGCTGATGCTGCCAAAGAAAGCCACCATACTTTTCTATTAAATACTGCATCAGCTTTGACCAAGCAGAGAGCAGGTCGTAGTGTGTGTTTGTGGATAAATGATAGATAGAGCTGTGGATTCTGGTTCTGAAAACAGACATCCACTGCCGTACTGTAACAGCCTTCCCTCAAACATAAAAGCAGAGAGGACTCATCTGAAATGTTGAGCGCTAAAGGTTACAAGTAACAACATCTATAAAAACTATACTAAGTACAACAGTGGTTGTATTTAAATTTTCTGCTGGACTCCTTGGAGCCTATGCAGATAGAGTAGCTGATAAAAGCTGGTTAGTATTCAGCTTTCCCTTATTAAATTTCCTATTTATATAATTATGATGGTAATTGAAATCAACTTAAATAATTCAGACAGTCATTTATGCACTTTCTTAATGTCTTCCCAAGTGTCCAACCAATACTCTTCTAGACTAACTACAGTGAGAGAGTTTTCATAATGGACAACATCCACACAAATACGGCATACAGGTTCGTCTCTAGTCATCACATATAAAAGCTCTTGATACTTCTAGTTTTGTATTTTCTAGCCACAGAGGAATAAATTGTCTCCCTCTGGGAGCTACCACACCACTCTGATGGATGCTTTTTCTAACTGACAGGGAAAACAAAGCGAGTATGGTCCAGAGTTCCAAATGAAATCTGGCGCAAATGCAGCAAGTGGCTGCCTGCTCTATGAACAGACTCTGAGTGGCCCCAGGAGGAGCAGGCCTGCAGTGATTAGAAAGCAACACACACACAAACACATACACCTTCTGGGGAATAGGAAAAACCCTGCCTGACAATAAGGAATTGGAAAAGAGGAGGAGAAATGAGAATAGAAGAAGAAACTGCAGTTGAGTAGAGACTGTGGGGAAAGCTGAGAAGACACCAGAGAAAAGGCTGGTCCAAGGAGACCCTTTGCTGTAAAACAGCAGTGCAATGGATCACTCTTCCCACTCCTCATGTGTCTTGTGGTAATGATTTACACAAACCTGACTACTGTCAAGCACACACTACCAGAATACCCAAGTCTTTGAAAACATGCTTTAAAAAAAAATCAACAACAAAACAAAAACTAATATTTATTATTATTTTTTAGGTTTGTAGCACAGAGCTCCACAACTCACATGCTGCTATCGTGATTGAAATAGCTTAACTGAATATAGCAAAAGTGAAGCACTGAAACAGCTGCTTTGTAATGCATTCAATCCAACTAGGGATGCACCGATCCCATGCTCTCCCGTTCTAATCCGATACCTCAGCTTGAAATATCTGCTAAAATAGATAAGATATAAGATAGATGTAGCCACCCTGACTTCATACACCAATTTGTGAAGTCCCATCATGAAGCCTCAACTTAAGTACAAAATGAACAGTGTTATACTTCATGCCTTAAATAGCAATTGAGATCATAAACTCATTAGGAAAGTGTTAAATGAAGGTTATGGACCAACTGAGAAGTAAGAAGTCTATGAGAAAATTAGGTATTTTTTTTTCACAGCCTTGCACTCTAACCAGTGCAAGGTCAAAGAAGAAGTACAACATTGTAAGAGGAAGGTGACAATACTGTGATATTATCTTGCATTAACTTTAACATTTCAAATGACTCTAAATGTGTTTTTCACACATTTCATGTCAAGTCCTGCTATGGTGTTAGTTTGTTTTGGTTATAGTTGAGCATTGCACAGGAAGCAGAGCCTCCACACGCCTCCCCACTAGCTTCTGTTCGCTATTGTCGAGTACAGAGCTCTGACAGCATGCATGTGTTAAAGTTTTAAAGTTTGAAGCAAAATAAGCTGATAATACGGTTTAAGACATTAAAAATCTAACTGCAACAACTATGAATCAAGTTTGGCTGGGGACCTTTTAAGAAACTATTACTGAAAATATTTTGTGTTCAATAACTGTGTATTAGTCTTGAGTGCTTAAAAAGAAGTTAACTGGACTTCTTCAGGCTTCTGAAGATGTTTTGCATCAGCCAAGGTGTGAAAAAAGGTGTGGGCTGTTACCATCACCAGGGCCAAAGTGTGAAACCTTTGTAAGACATTGCTTCACTCCACCATCAGGAGGTGAGCTATTGAGATCACCTGAGACATGGTGTGAGTGGGTGTTGACCCCAATAGGGGTTAAATACCTGGGACTCTCTGTCAGTTGTTTTAGAACTAAAGAAGCCACCTGGATGAGAGATGAAAAACCGTCACAAACCTAAAGAAGTTCAGTTGCCTTCTTTTTGAGCACTCCAAGGCTACCATCACTTGGTTGACTGAAAACCTACACAGACATACTGTCAGACAAACACTGTATTCGAGAAAGAAGAGTACAGAAAGTACCACTTCATTTACTACTTTAAACTACCAATTCTTTTTCTTGGTAGCAGCATTGTCGATTTAGTCCACGACACAGGAAACCCTGTGTGGCCCACAGCACAAGGAAAAAAGGAAAATATCAGACATTTGTCCTAATGCTACCAAGATTATAACATTTTATCTAAACTGAATTCTTCAAAGGAACACTAACTGTACACTGCGAAGAGGACGTTTTGGTTGACAAGTGTCCTGACACACACAGCAGTAGCTATCTGGTGTCTGCTGGGTGTCACCTCCTCTTATTAGAATTGCTGCTCTGCTGTGTTTGTGCCTTTTGGATCATTTTGAATGGAATTATCTGACAAGCATTATGGCTTTCTATTTGCTACAGCTCGTCTAAGAATTTTCCTGCTTCAATTTAGATGAGTTACTTCCAGTATTTTATAAACCTGTTGCTCAAAACTAATTAGCAGATATGTTTGTTGCACCCATATGGTTTAACAATGCAGCTCGTCAACCCTCTTGTCCAAATGTGGTACTCTGTAGAGATCAGAATCAGAATAGTTTGTTAATCCCAGGTAGCAAATTGTACTACAGTCACTCATTAATTTGAAACAGAAACATATAACAGGGTTCTAGCCAGAAAAAAAATTTCAGCCTGGCGTGCATGTTGGAGGGTGGAGGCTAATGGATTAAACCCCACAATTTAGCTTGCTAATGCTAAATGCTAAATTGCAGTGCCAGCTTGCCAATTCAGTGACGGTGAACAGTTGGATAATATTATGTATGTAATATTCTGTGATTATGGTTGGTCCTACGGGTCATTGAAGGCACCTGAATATGATTGGACCATGTGACTTGATGAGGATAGGGAGTGTGGATCCCTATAGTCTCTGTATTACAATCCTCTGAAAATAAGATGCAAGTTTACCTGCAGTTATTGTTAATAAACATTCCTAAAGCAACACGTGTGTTATCCTTGTGAGTCTATGAAGACAAGAAACAAGACAAGCTCCTGGGATTTTATGTTTAATAGGAAGCCCAAAATTGTCCTTTGAGCTCCCTTTTTCCTCTACTTCCCCCTCGGTTTCACGCTGGTCGCTACTTTGCCCTGCAATATCAAGCGTGAACAGGACGCGCTTGCACATTGTGAATGAAACTGGACATCCCCAGTGGCAGGTTGCAAATTACGGTGAAATAATACTTTATGGCAGCGATCTAGCCCGAGGGGGAAAAAATTGTCTGGTATCAGCAGCGGGGTGGTGTGTGCGGAGTGCGGTGTTGCGGAGTTCCAAAACCTGTTGCCAACAGAGAAGTTGCAGAGTGCCCTTTGATTATTCAAACTGTGCAACATCAACGCTCATAACATGGTTGAAATGTATCTGCCATTATTAATACCAATACTGGTATTAGCTAATATCGGCCGATATATCAGTCAGGCTCTAATAAAGGCCAACATTATAAAATAAGCATTAAAGTAGTCACAATTGGGGAGGTAAAGAGAGAGAGAGTGAAGACTCTTTTGTGACTTAATTTACTACTAAAGAAGCAGCTGAAGTTAGCTGAAGCTTGAGTCACAGGATTACCATTATCAAAGTGGAACTACAGCATCTTATGTCCAGTTGGTAATGGTGGACAATTTGCAAGGGATGATTACAAGTTAAAGACATGGTAGATTTTCTTTTTTTTTTCTTATTTTTTAGTAATGCTATTCATTACAAACAACTTAAAGTCCACAGGCGCAATATTAGGCCTGTGTGAACAAGGCTTCTGAGAATTTTTCCATCGCTTGCATGAAGATGGGTAAAAAATTAAGAGCACCGGGACTGTTCCAACCTGGATTTGTAGCTTCCTAAATAGTGAAATAAAAAAAAAACATTCACGAAGGCACAAGGCAGCAGTTTCGAATTTGGAGACATCACAACACAGTGTGATGATTTCACTGCACCAGCTAAATGCTCATTTAGCACAGTTAATGGCTACTGGCCAGGATCAGATTGGATGTGTTGACACACAGGACAACATAAGCTACATTTATGGCAAGTCAGGCTGCCAGTTTGGGGTATATGTAGACCAGGGGTTTTAAAATTTTTATAGCAAGTGACCTAAATGAGATATTTAGTCTCACCCTGGCACCCAGGGCCGTGAAAACATGCTATTACCCTTGTCATGTGGTAAGCCACCAAAAACAGCCGCAACCCATTTTGGGTCCCAACCCCCACAGAAACCTTCATGTACACTCGGCTTTCATCTGTGTAAAAACGCCGCTCTGTGCTAAATTTTGGGGAGTCGCACAAACCTCAGCAGTCGCCCCTCTCCCTTGTCCCCACCCTCAACCGCAGCGACTGCACTGAGGCCAGAGTGAGTGGCTGTGGCTACCCCCCCCCACGCCCCCAAACAGCACTATAACCTGATATTTCCTTGAATTTATAGCCTGATACATGCATTAGCTGTGTATGTGTCCTAAGCCCCTGTTGGCCCATTTCCACTGCTGTGTCACGCACTTGTTTCCGCTTTCATTTTGCCAGATTGAAAAGTCCACATGTAAACCTCTGTAGTTCTGCCAGTGACGTGATCGCTAAGCTACTAAGCTAACTCCGTGGTGAACCAAGGTCACCGTGTAACTGCAAACGATGCTTAAAACCTCTGCTACTCTTCCCCGAGCAATGACGATGGAGCTCATGATGACCATGATGTCATCCATCCCTTCCCCTTAATAATGACAGGTTCTTGGAAAAGAGAGAGATTCCCTGTAGTTTCCTGCTGACAAGGTTTATTTTTTTTCTTTCCTCAGGGAAAGCTGAGGCAGCTCAGCAGCCAGTGTAAATCCAATCAAGTCTTCAGTTGCTAATCCTCAAACTTGTCTAATCTGACCTGTGCTGACTGATCACATCTTTCATTTTTTCCCCTTTCTTCCTGCCTCTTTTCCTCTTGTTAGGCTTTGTGATCCTTGATAGCTGTGCAGCTCCCTGCAGGAATTAGTGACTGATTTTTTTCCCCCTCATCTATCCATTCTTTCCCATTTTCTTCTTTGCTACATCTGTCCAGATGTTAGTGTTACGTGTACTCGCAAACGTGAAAACGAAATAGTCCTATTTATTGCTATTATCATACCAGCTTGTCTCACCAGTTTTCTGATCTGTGACACGTCATAAATGTGCAAAATGCTCAGACTAAACACATGAATAGTTGTGCATTAATGTAGATATATACATAATAGGAATGCATGTATGCACACATCTCCATGGCCCAGTCTTTTCAGGTGTCTACAGAATGTATTTTCTATATGAGGTGTGCATGTGTGTGTTGTTTGTTTTTTTTTTTTTAATTTATGTGTCAACAGAACACCCAGCAGGAGATGGGGAGTTAATGATGAAGCTGGCTGCCGGGCAGACAGACGGGGGATCAGAAACCCACGCTCAGCCTGCATTCTGCTGAATCACTGCACAGCCGGGGCCTGCCTGCAGCGCTGAGATGGAGAGAGCGAGGGAGGGGAGGGAGAGGGAGAAGACTGGGTAGACAGATGAAGAAGAGACCAGGGTGGGACTTACAAAAGAGTGATGAGAGGGAGCAGTGTGGGAAAAGGGAAGGGGAGCTGAATTAAAAGAGTGAATTGATCTTGCTTTAGTTGGACAGCCCTGCAACATTTTTATACTGTAGATTGAATTCACAAAAGCATTTACTGCAAGCAAATGCCAAATTTCTGGCTTGGGATTGAAATATATCTTTAGTTTGAAAGTCCTATTTCAATTGATCCTCTTTTCTTATCATCTGCCTCTTGTTAATGCACTTCATGCCAGTATCACATAGCAAGAAAATCTGTGGTTCTTTTTGCTCAGCCCACTGAGGTTTAAAACAGCTTGTGAGAACATTTATGTTTCCAGGGTAGCGTTGCTTCATCACTAAAACTCTGCAGGAAAATGAAACACCAGACAGAATGGAAATGGAAAGATAGAAAGGTGGGTTTGGGGGGTGGGGAGGGGGAGAAGATGAAGAGGGACAGCAGCCAGGCAGGGAAAGAAGAGAAGAGAACAGAGAGACAAAAAAAAAGGTGGGTCAGGTGTGCGAGAAGGCACAGGTGGTAGATGAACTGACAAAAGAATGGAAGAAAGGTCTAAAGACAAAAAGAAAAAAAAGACAAGTAATCATAGAGGAAGGGAAGTGGGTAAAATACGAGTTCACACCTTGAAGAGTGTGAGCGCAAGCCAACATGTTCCACAAAGCAACATGTCCCTGCGCCGCACCACCTGTAATCTTCTCTCTCGTTTAATGCCGTCTGTGGGGGCCCCTGAGGCGATGGGCCACTCTCACGAAACCCGCTGATTAAGGGTTCGCAGACCCACAAGGTTCAAACTGAGATGACAGGTTGATGGCCACTGCGCACCAATTGCTGAAAGAGTTCAAGGCGTCAAATCTCACGGTGGCGTTTGAGTCTTGTGCCCCGATAATGACAGGTGTCAGCCTGCATTAAAGACAGCTGTGAGATGACTCACATCAGCCTCTCTGGCTCCCTGACAGACAGACTCACTGTAATCCTTCAGAAAATTTGTAAACTCATGGCATGCATGTAGGAGCAAAGTTGTGTGACAGGATTTTATTGAATTTTGGACTGGAGATTACTGTGAGATCATTTCTCCTTTTTTTTTTTTTTTTTTTTTTGTTGTAGAGGG